>PVIR01021297.1:0-29564 GCA_004026965.1 Petromus typicus
TAAATAAAGAGTCAGCCGAACAAAATGTACCCCCACAGGAAGCAGAAAAATTGAATATAGGTTGAGATACTAACTAGTAGGCAGATAAAAAATTGTAACTTATAGGTTTCCTACTGTAGCAATGGTAAGTCATCACAAATTGGGTGGCATAAAGCAGTTCAACTTACTCCCTTCCTGTTCTGAAGCTGAGATCCAAAGTGAATCTACATGGCTGGTTCCGTGACATCCCCATGTCTACAGCCGCATGCTTTGCATTGGTGAGCTGGTTTCCTGACGTCCCCATGTCTACAGCTGCATGCTCTGCATTGGTGGTCACAGTCACTTTCACCCTCTTTTCATCTCCGTGTTTCTTTCTGCTCTGTCATCTTCTTGCCTGTTCAGTCCCCTCTCCCCCTCTCTCTTGTAGGGCCATTTGTGATTAGACTTAGAGAGCCCACCTGGATAATCCACCGTAATCCTTCTTTCACAAGATTCTTAACTTACTCACAAATTCCTTTTACCATTAACAGAATTTAGAGGTAGGATGTAGCTCTCTTTGGAGGCCCTTATTCCATCTAGCATAAGTATTTGGAAAAATTTGAGTGGAGCAAAGCTTTGCCTTTTCCTTGAAGTCCCTTATGGAACTTAAATTCTTAAGCTCCACAGTGAACTGGTAAATACCATGCTAAGTAAGTCAATTCAAAGTGATGTACAAGAAGAGACTGCCTTGTGTGCAACTGTGCTAATTTTTTTGCCTGAAGCACAATGCGGTTGGATGATGTGATCAATCTATTATAGCAGCACTCTAGTACTTGAGTAGACAAGGACCTTCAGCACTTATCGCTGTTATATGGGAGTCAGCAGCATGTGCCTGATCCATGTTGGGCTCAGGGCACTGCATTAGACACAGTGAACAGTGAAAAGATGGACTCAGTATTTTAAGATCTTAAAATCTTTTACAGGATGAGGATATGTTCTTTAAATATGATAGCCTATTAACCTATAGCATGGGGGCCCAGAGGGTGCAGCAAACCTCTCAGAGGTCTTAGAAGGTGTTTTTCTCATGAATCCTGAATAAAATTCTGTTAAAGGAGAAGTGGGAGAATAGAAGCAGAGATGGGCCATTAGGGCAGATTTATCAGTGACAATACTCTGGATCCACCACTATGAATATATATCATAGTATATATTATTTTTATTTAGATGTCCCATCAAAACCTCACATGATCAGAGGTAAGGATTTTGGAAGGCGATTGGATTGTACGGCATCTAGTTAACTTGTGTTAGGAGGAAGAGTTCGGACAGAAGAGTAGGGGCACTTGGGACATGGCTTGGCAGGGTTTGTAACTCTCATCAGGTCTTCCCCTGACTCTCTGCTTCCTGGTTCTCATGTTTTGAGCACCTGCACCTCTGTGATGCTCCTATGCCATGCTGTCCCACCTCAGACCCAGGAAACTGTGGACTGAAGCCTCTACAAACTGGGGTTAAAATAAACCTTTTCCTTTAATTTCTGAGTGTTGAATGTGGAGTCTCAGCCACGAAGAAGTGACTTAGATATACCAGTGTTTGATAGAGTGTATTTCAGTCGGGGCTTTAATATAAAACTCACTGAAGATATTCATGTAGTTTTTCTCAGAATATCTACCACATGAATCTGTGACACATGTGCCAAGTTTTAACTTACTGAGAGACTCTGATTTTTCACTGTGGAACATTTTCTTGTTCAAATGATAGGTTTTGTGGTTTTAATGTCACCACATCCCTCATTCTTAGCACTCAGAATTTTCTCCTCATCCATCCTCATTTCTAAATCCTCCTCTTCAGAATGAGTTCTCTGACTATGGTGCTGGAGAGACCATCTACCAGTGGCTGTTCTCACTGCGAAGCTGCAGAACATTTTTGCTTGTAAAATTAAGCTTTTCCCATTCAAAGGTTTTCCTGTCTCAATACAACTCAAATTCTGATGCCTGAATAATCTCCCTTTGTCATTTTCAGTCATGCTTCTCTGCTTCAGACCCTGAAGTGGCTCTCAAGTTTTCGAAGCAGCACATCCTGGCTCTTCACTTGAGCTGTCAGAGCCCCTCAACAGTTCCTGTCTTGGGGCCTCCGCCACCTGCTCCAGCCCAGTGTCTCCTTTCCTGTCCTTCTTCCAACCTCTCTTAATGTTTATGGGCTCCAACAGCTGGGTACTTATCCCCTACTTCTGTCAGGGTTTTGTGTGCATTTATTTTTCTTTCACTTAGAAAAACTTTATCTTCTGAATTTTAAATGAGACTAAAACTCCAGGGCTTTTTGTGTCTTGTTTACAGCATCCTTTTCTCTTTGTATCATACTGTTTTACAAGTATTTATTTTTTTTAAAGAACTGTGTTTTTAGTGTAGTGGGGAAAAAAGTAGCCTTACGCTTGTTGTAATGATGTTTTAAAGCAGTGAAATAGATACCGTGACTTTCAAAGTTTCTAATGTACTCCTGTAGTGTAAATTATTTTTTTGGGGGGGGGGGGAGGAGAAGAGCTATGGCAAGCCAAGTGGTTTATTTAATTTAAAGTACCAAATTGCAATTGTTGAATTAGAGCAAATGCTATTCAAGTCTTCAATTTGTACATTACGGTTGTGAGTGGCTTTTCTTTTTCTTGGCTCACTCTCTTTCTCTCTCACATGTATGTATGTATGTATATATACACACACACACACACATATATATATATATATATATATATATATCTTCTCATAATTGCATAATAAATAACACAATTCTTTTTAAGCCCAATAAATAATTTTTAAAAATCTAGGAAAGTCTTTAGATGGGGGATTTACTTTTCCTGTTTTCTAATGTCAGCCAGTGGCTGTGAAGAATGCTTCATCTGTGAAGTCAGAATTTAATGTAACTCTATCTTTATTCCATAAATATTTTATAAAGATGAAATTTTACAAATCTATGAAATATTTGAAATTATAAAGAGAGAATGTTCAAAATTATTTAGTGAAAGATGTCTCAGCTTCTGGTGACTATGTATGTTTTCTTACATGTTTTGCAGTATCCTTCAATTATTCAAGGATTTTTACCTTTCTTGGGAATTTTTAAGACAAGGTGAGCTTTGTACATGAGAGCCTGAGTACCTGGCTGCTCCTCTTCACTTGCATAGGTTCTGTCCCCATTCTGCTCTCTCCCTCTCTCCTGTCTGAAGAGCCTGAAGTAAATGAACTTTATTATATAAAATTTTAGGATCTCGTTGCATCTCCATTACAGGACTGTAAGCTCCTGGAAGAAGAGTCCCATTTCCTCTGCTCACCTTCATATACGCAGCATATGAACATAACTTGATCTTTAACAGGTGCTTATTAAATAGTACCTGAATAAATAAAGTACATCAATTACATCAAGTCTTTGCTGTTCTTATTCCCAGTTGCACAGCTATCAGAGATCAACTCAGATCTCTCTAGAGTTCTCTTCTCTGTGGCTTCCTTAACATGGCAAATGTCTGGTACCGGTGTTACCTCTCTTACCTTTAAGTGAATGGCAGCCTTTTAAGTGGGTCACAGCACATCCTCCTGCTAACCCTGTACGATCTCAAGCTTTTCCCCCTTGTCCCCTGGCTGCTCAGTTTAGCTCTCAGGACAGCTGAAACTTTATTGACACCTCTATTTTTGTAAGAAAGTGAAACATTGAGAGAGTGATGAAACCCACTTGCAGCAGTTTTTTCTTTTTAGTGATTAAGATCCTTAAAATCTAATGAAGAGCTAAAACCAACACACTTTAAAATGAATCAAAGGAGCAAAGGTGTCTGGATCCATCAGAAAACACTGATCAAAGATACGCTCTTTTTCACTCCGTTCATGGCCGTGGTGTATTGTCACAGGACATGTCCGTAAAACTATTTTCTCAAAGCCAGATTCTTCTTTTCTGTGTGGTTTGCAGTAGTCATATCTGTCCAACTGGTACCATATGCATGGATAATATAGATCTAGAGGAACATCACTCAGAGTAAAGTTTCTCAGAGAAACTCAAGAGTAAAGGATGGAGGAATGCAGCCGAGCAGTTGGTTTGGGTTTTTAAGGGAAATGGAAAATATTGTTATGCTTTGAGAGAAGACCTAGAGAAATGAACTGACTCTCACAAGTCGGCAGAGTAGGTAGTGAGAAATTTGAGCCTCACATGTCTGTGTGACACTTCCAAATGTAATGTCTTTTCAATTGAACTATGTGTCTGTAGAGTTTGGTTCATATTGGTTGAGGGAAGTAGCTATTCAGAGGAAGAGATAAAGCCTGGTAAGCAATTTATAGTTTCAGAGCTGGGCGCTTATCATAGAATGTCAGAAAATGCAAATAAGTAGGTGTAATAAAATTATATTTCATTGCTTTTGAGTGATAACTGTGTTTATGAAGATTTGGTTCCTATGTTATGATTAAGTAGAACCCAGCTTCTCTCAAAGAAGAAAACAACTGTGGTTTTCCACCACAGTATAAAGTGAATTATTATACCAAATTCGTTTGATTAATCATGTAGGAATCCAATTTGTGAAATGCTGTGGGTCTCTCCCAACCCTTGAATTGAATATCACTTGTTCCAACAGGGTACTGGAGAGACGCCCAGGAATACAGATCAGGTAAATGGTTACTTTAAGTGAGGATATGAATAAAGTTGTTTTTACTTGGTATCTAAAGGACTTGTCCAATGTTGTTAGAGGAAATTAAATAAATCTATCCATTTCTCTGCATCCCTACTACTGTCTATCTAGTCTAAACCATCATCATCTTTTACCTGGGCTTCTATAATAATCTAACTCATTTTATTTTATTTGTTCCTATTCCTTTCTAATCCATCATTCTCACTGCAGCTGGTGTAATCTGCCAAAACCTAATTCTGATCATGTCACTGTGTGGCTTAAAATCTTTAAACAACTGGCCTGTGCCCAAAGTATTAAATTCATATTTTGAAACTTGGTTTACAGAAGTTTTTTTTTTAATATGGTTTGCAATTTCTTTTTTATTTTTTCCTCCAGTCATACCTATCACTATATATCTCTTCAGTTTTCTAATTTCTCTCTGTGCCTATAATCTTGACAGGCTGCTGCCTGTGTCTCAGTTCTTTGGCTGTACACCACTGATGTTACCTTTGTGAAATGCAGAAGTAATTTAATCAATTCTTGGTTTAATATTCTTAGGAAAATTTCCATACCTATAATAATAAAGCCTCAATGTTTTTGAGGTAACTTAGTCCTTGGTCAGTGCTGTTGCCTATTGTTACTTTGGTTTGGGATACTACCTTGCATTTTCTTCTTCTTCTTCTTCTTCTTTTTTTTTTTTTTTTGTACCTGTGATCGAACTTAAGACTTTGCACTTGGGTGGGAGGCACTGGAACCACTGAGCTAAATCCCTAACCCGTGATAGCTTTCTTTATCCAGGTCATTTTTAAAAGTGCAGTTGAAACAGTCTTTTCCTTAAAGTTTGAACTCAATTTAATTTTTTTAGAGGAAATTGGATTAATAGCAAATAATGTACTTCTAGCTACTGTCTTGGTTGTAATCACTCATTTTCATTCTTTCTAATGTGGATGCTAATTTATGTGTTCATCCTAATTATCTAAAAATGCTTTCAAAGACCATGGCTGAAAAAATAGAATTGTGATCAAGAAAGATTTATTTTAAAACATAGGAAACAACAAAATGTGTGTGCTTGCTGATAAGAACAATCCAACATGGAGGAATAATTTGCGACTAGGGAAATAGAGGGGAGAGTTTTAGGAATGATGTCTCTGAAAAGGTGACAGAGGTTAGGATGTAGTAGGCTGAGCAGTGTATGTTCTTTGCAATGACTGGAAAGGCAGAGTACACAGTTTATTTCTCAGACTGTGTTTTTGTTGTTGATTTATTTGTTTGCTTTCCACCTATTGTGAACCTCTTAAGAGCAGTAAGTGTAAATGTCTTGTTCATTTTGTAGTAGGAATTTTATTGTTCTCTTTCTATTCCCTAGTACCTTGCCTGGCACCGCAGCAGGCATGCAACGAGATGTTTGAATGAGCAAATCAAGGCTCTGTGCGAAGCATGTGCGTATTTTATCTTCTTATTCAAATTGGAATAACTCCATCAAATCTTGACAACCAGATTGATATAATCGTGCTCCTCCCGTCTGAGTCTACAGAGTGTTTGACTAACTGGGTAGAGTTGATTGATAGGAAATGACTGTGCTTCCATCACAATCAGTGATATTTCCTGAGTGTAAAATTGGCGACCCTGGCAGGATCATTTTGCAATTGTCTTCACTATCATTTTAACATGAATTGACTAGTTACTCACATAGGACTTTCTGAAAGGTATACATAGTCTCATAATGCTCATTTGCTATTTATATTTTACTATTCTTAAGATGTCTGTCATTATCTGTTGTCATCATTTAACTTACTCTTAGTAAAAGAGAAACTCTATGAGAAACATAATTGCACTTTTATTGCTTTTTGTTTCAATAACGCTTTGCCCATGATTTGGATATGAAACATATCTTCTTCATGTGATAAATTAGAAACTTAGGTCCAAAGCAGGTACCAAATAAATATGGAATGATTAATGTGCATGCAAAGGATGGATGCTATCATGTGCAGACTAGACCTCTTCACAGTCTAGGGTCCCCATTCTCCACCTCTTGTTACCTGTGCTTTATGCTTCGTACCACACACCTTCTCCAGAAGACTCTTGTTGGACTCCTTGCATTCCCCTTCCCCTCACACTCTAAGTACCAGTTTGTATTCTTATGTCCCACTCTTGGTGACCAGATTGAGGTACAAGAGTATGGAGGCCTCATTCTCTTATCTCCATGCACCACAGACTTGCTCATGCCATTCACCCTCTTGAGTTCCCTGTGGAGCAGGCTGAGTCCAGCTTTGCCTGAGTCCTGCTTTGTTTGGCTTAGTATCCTCCAATTTCCTGCTTCCTCCATTTCCTCATCGGTATCTCCAGAGAGCACATCCTATTAAATCATTTGTCCTCGCAAATGCTCTCTGGGAACTTTAAGACTGCATGTTTCTAAAAACGGTTGATTTCAAAAGCAGGGAATCCTAACCATGTTTTGTTCTTGTAGACCCTTTTTCTTGGTAGGTTTTGGTTTTATGTCACTGACAGCCAGAGATGTTTGTGACCGTAAATTAACTTGACACTTGATTCAATTTGGGGGGTAGGTAGCTCCATAATTTGTTAAATAATTATTAGGGAATGCAGTACATACCTTATTAAGATACAGGTTCTTTCTAACAGAAAACCAAGAGTCACTTTTGAATATACACATCTTTATTTTATTTCCTGAAGCACTTATAATAAAATCTTAATTGTATAATCAATTTTTACATTATGATTGTATACGTCTTTTATTTGTTTTTGGTGAATATAAATACCCATCTTGGTTTGCTGAGTAAACGATTTCATTTTTCTAGTAACTTGAAAGGGACACAAACTCTTATCTGGAAAATGAGATTGGGAGTAATGTGTTTTAGAACTAAAAAGCACTTCAGCAACCAGATGGTGACCCATTCCTTCATTTTATAAATGAGAACTTTTGAGACTCAAAGGGGTTAAGTAATTTGTTCAGTATCCCTCAGCTGGGTTAGTGGCAGAGCAGGACTAAAATCTAACTCTCATGCTGCAGTGTTTTCTACAGCCTTGCAAAATACATATTTCTTATTCCAAGAATTGACATGAGGACCAGGGACCGTATCAGTGAAAAATAGATTTAGTCTTTGGAAAGAAAGATGCTGGATAGCTTTATGAAAACTAATCTTATTTTAACCTTTTCCACAGTTATTAGTTTTGTTCAGTTTTATGTTGCTTGCTTTAGGCTTTCTTTTGGCTGTGGACTAGATAATTTATGACATTTACTTTAAAAATCAATGTTAAGTGTTCCAATTGTGTTAGAAATATGAATTACCTCAGTTGGGTTTGAAGCTAGGAACAGATACAGACAGGTTTCCAGAATGGTGATAGCTTATGTACATGAAAATTTTTCTATTCCTACTTGCATTTTGGGAATAAGGACAGCAGATTCCAAAAATAAGAAGGAAGCATAAGTAGTATATTTTTTTCCCAGTTTGGAATTACTTTGAATCCTTTATACAATATCCCTATAACAAACTATGGATCTTCTCTACTATTGAGACACCATATCTACCTCTTTTTAGCACAGAGACCCATTATCCTAAGCCAGAGTACTTTAGTATCTCTCACAAGCACCTGTCAATGATAATTTTGAATATTTATTTGATGCAAAGTGCATAATAAATATTCCCTGTGTTGTCTTGTAAAGTGAGGAAATTGTGGCTCACTCAATTTTATCACTTCAGTTGTTTAATTTGGTCTTTCAGCCATAGTGTGCTTTGATATAGAAGCAAAAATCTTATTTAATTTTTGTAGTACCAGTATCCAGAGTGATTTATGTATATTCACATTTTCAGGGAAGATAAAGCTTGAGTACCAAGAGGCTAAAGTAACTCTTACATGTATTTTTAATTAGGTGCGATTATATGCCAGACCTGATGCTATCAGAAGAGGATCCGGGGACTATGCTCTTCATATCACAAAGAGATTAATAGAGTTTTACGAAGACTACTTTAAAGTGCCCTATTCCTTGCCAAAACTAGGTAAGAATTTTCTTGGTTATTTTATTGGAAGAGCTCCTTGAAGGTGTTTCTTCTTCATGAATTTATTTGAGATACCCAGAAGTATGAAAATGGACAGATTTATATTGTTGACAGTGATGAATGTGAAGAATAATTTCTTCTGAAGAGGTGAAGTAAGATTTAGTGTTTCTAGAATCTTGCCTCATAAATGCTCATGGCAGTGGAGACTGGCATGACGTAAGCTAAGATTCTGAAAGAGAACCCAAGTAGCTCTGCTTTGTTGAAAATGTCCTGTAGAAAGGTTCTTGCCATCCCAGTTAATCACTACTATCATGTGGGGAGCCACGTTTAGAACATGTTCAACATAAGAAGTTGAAACATGAGATTTTCTCTTCATTTAGTCAACCGGTAACTGATGGGCTGGGCTTTCAAAGTTGGTCTTGATGACAGCCACAACTATTTACTATTTTAAACGAAGTCTCTCATGCATGGGTTGTTTAGTTTTCCAAACTCTCAGGTGTCAGATATTTATGAGTTAGTTGTCCCTTAGATTATTTTTATTCATTCACACTGTGAGCACACAGTTACAGTAAATAGAATGAAGAGACGAGGGAAGAGAATCTTAGTGACAAAGCAGAGTATGTGCTCTGTGAATGTTCTTACATTTCTTTTACCAAAGAAATGTGTTCAGTGATTGTTGGTGAAATGAATAAATGAATCAGTTTGTTATCCTAATTGAATAAAATTTCTGCTTTTACCAGGAAGTGGTCTAGGGTGGTTCAGGACATTAGAAAGGGTATGTATATGAATTAGAAATGTTGAAGTTATATTTCCTTCTCAGATAACCCGTTATGGGATATTACATAACAATAATTTTTTGATTTCCCTCTATCCTTGTCCATCTTTTTTTCTCCCCAAGAACATTTTTGATCAGATCCACATAAAAGGTTTTTCTCATTGGGAAGAATCAAGTGTTTACTTGATCAAAAGTGTTACTTTGAACCACAGGTTCCCCTCCCTGGAGAATTGGGCCTATTTCATTAAACTACTTGCCTGCTGTGTACTTTTTTTGGTCTTACAATGAATAGTTAGATCAGAAAGTAGATGGAACCACTGATATTGTTATCTGTGGGCACAGTGTACAGTTTTTATGAATTTTATTACAAAATTCTGAGATCTTTTTAAGTCGCTTGGCTCTTAGAATCAATAGGCAAAATTTTATTTTAAGTAGGATTTGTGTTTTTTTCTATTCTGTTCTCTTTCTTTCTCTTTTTTTCTTTTGCATTTACCTTTCTGTTAGAATCTGTTACACTGAAACCCAAGGCCAAAAGGAACACCTCACTTCATTTACATTGGAGGTGACGCTGTTACCCACTCCAGGTAAAAGTGGCTGGTAAAACTTCCCAGCTTGACCCTAATATAAAATTCACAAGGGCTTATGTTGCAGATCAGCAAGGAAATACAAAGTGCATCTTTTTCTGTCCCCCTCAGACCAACAATTAGAAGAACTCAATTGAAAACTGTGAGGGCTTCCCTGTCACTGTCAGCTTGCAGCAGGAAACATTTCTGTTTCTCTGCTCCACTCACAGTTGAACTCTGCAGGTTTTCATCTAGAGAAGAGAGCTTTGTTCACTGTTACTATTACTTGTTAATCTGCCTTATGATGTATGTAATTGAATGATTTGACTTAGCCAGCACATTCCTTTTATATATATATAGGGGAGTTGCCACGGCCAATGGTGCTTTATAAAATTTCTCTTAAAATTCTACTTATTTTATATATTTATACATATTCAAATCCGTATGCCAATGGATTTATAAATATGCTTTCAGGTATCCCTACATAGCCATCCTCAGGTCAGCAGCATTTTGTCATGTCTTACTTTCCATTGTGCATTATGGATTATATTTTAGTATTCTGTGGACAAAAACTCAGTCATTATTAATGATGCCTATAGATGTATTCTAGATCTTAGGTGATCCTGCCTTTAGATTATCTAAGATTCCTTCAATGACCTGGATACCCTCTTGCATTCTCTCATTTTTCCTTATTAACATTTACTGAGTGCCTGTCATAGGCATTTTTAATATGATGCAGACACAACAGTGAATAAAATAAGTAACAATCTTCCTCCAGAGTTTACTCCCTATTAGGTAGTGACAAACATTTCATGTGTATCCCTCACTGGATGGAGACAAGCACCATTAATCAAGGTAGAACAGACTGATAACAATTACATGAAACCAGTGGGAAAGGGGGTATTTTGAAAGTAGTCAGTCACAGGAAGCTTCATAGAGAAGTCATGAGAGAAGAGCCCCAGGGAACAAAGGAGTTACATTCAGTGGATATCATGGGACAAGATCATAGGCAGAGGGAACGGAGTGCTTAGACCTGTGAGATTTCCTGGTGTATTTATGGGCACACCAAGGTTAGAAGTGGTGCTACCCACCGGGTGGGATGGGTGAGTGGCAGAGGACACAGAGCCAGCAGACAGTCATTAGTATGTGGGACTTCCCCCCCTTTCTTATTTTTTTCTTAAGACTCAGGATTTATTTTAAAATTAATTTTGTTGGTACATTTTAGATATATGTCATGGTCACATTGGCCATAGAGACTTTGTACCTGTACATAGTACATCTTGATTCTTCTTTTTCTCTCACTTTTGCCCTGTCCTGGTCTGTCTGGATCAGAAGCATTATATAATTAATATGACTTATTATGAAGATCACTCTTATGGCTATGTTGAGAATATCCTCCAGCACAGTAGTACACACTTGGTGGGGAATTTTGTTTTCCGTGAGTTATTGACCATGTCTGGAGATAGTTTTGTTTGTCATAGTTTGGGTGGTAAAGCAGCTGTATGCCATGTACATTGCTGAGCAGAGACTGGGGACCTGCTAAACATCCTACACTACACAGGATTAGCTGTCACAATAAGGAGTGGTTATCTAGTGCAAGCTGTCGATAATGCCAAGGTTGAAAGATGTGATGTAGGGAAAAGAGTACAAGGGCATGAAGACCAGGTAAGAAGCCATGGAAAAATTCAGGTGAAATAAAGTGCTTACTCCCCGAACTGGAATATTAATAGTGAGTTAGTAGAAGTAATCCATGTCCGGCTATCTACTGAAAATAGATTCTGTACAAGTTATTGGTGAATATGATATATTATGTAAGTGAAAAAGAGGAATGAGGATGATCCACAGTTTCAGGTTTGAGAACTAGAAGGACAGAATTGGTATTTATTAAAATAGATTACAGAAAATGATAATTCATGAGTTTGACACGTCTGTTGAACATTTAAGTGGTACCCTGGGGTGTGTAAGAAATTCAAGTTTGAATTTCTTTATTTTATAAAGATGGAGTTTGAATGGTAAATCTTGCTAGAAGTATAAATTTGTCAACATATTAATACATATAAAATTATAAAGCTAGTAAAGGTTACCGAGATGTGAGAGCAGATGAAAAGAGAACAGGAATAAGGAGGCGCTGATCTACTTTTTAGAGGTTAGAACACTAGGGTCCAGTAAAGGCTACTGAGATGAAGAAGTTGAGGTGTTAAGGATTGTGGTGTCTTCGGTATCTCAAAAATATTACAAAGAACAATTAATAAACTGTGGTAGTCAAATTAGATGAAGACTAAGAGTTGACCCATTAATGCTGATAATATAAATGTCATTCATCATGTTGACTTGTGTATTCAAGAGCAAGTGAGGAGGGACTAGGACGGGGAGAGAGGGAGACAGTAGAGACAGTGACTGTGTACCCCTCAGTGACTGTGTACATTTCTGACAGCCCCCAGCACTGGAAGGTCTAGAAGTAGGAGAGATGGAAGCAGCCTTGTCTTTCAATATGGCTTCCCTCTGCAAAAGGGTCGCTTCTGCTAAATGCAACATCCCTGTCTCAGAGATCGTTGCAGTCACAAACATGTAAAGGAGGTGTGGGATTTGCTTTTCTTTAATTTGCATTCAAAAGTTAAAGTTTGAAATATAGAAGCAAAATACAGGAAAGTTCTTCAGCAGTTAACTTCACTGAAGCTCTGGAGGGGATGCATGTCCATGTGAATTGGAACTGCTGCACTGCAAGATGAGATAAAGCCCTTGGATTCTCCTTCTCTGAGAAGTCATTTTGCTCCCTGACTTACACTCAACTATCTTTTTCCTCTATTCACCTCTCAATTTCTCCACATTGATAATGCTTTATAAAATAAAGAAGTGCAAACATGAATTTCTTACACACCTCAGGGTGCCACTTAAATGTTCAACAGATGTGTCAGTCTCACAAATTATCACCTTCTGTAGTCTGTCTTAATAAATGTCAGTTCTGCCCTTTTAGTCCTCAAACCTGAAACTGTGGATCACCCTCATTCCTCTGTTTCACTTACATCACTAGTTTCACTTTTTCTACTTAACCTCCTGTGGCTCTAACTAGTCTATAAGGATCTGCATTTCGATCTCAAGTAGTTTATCAGGAGGGTATCCAAAAAGGAAGTCTGATGCTTGCTGGTTAGAGAATTCACTTTCCTGTTACACCCAGATGTTTCTTTATCATTGTTAACCCAAAAAAAGTAACCAGTGTACAGTCTGTGAAGATGTGATTTAAAATCTCTTGCGAGGCCTTTAAAAGTAGTATTTGTAAGAAGTTTGCAGAAATTTGCTATTTTTTGGTGTTAAATTGAGTCTAGAGTCGAGGTGACTTGCCATGATAGAGTAAACTTTTCTATATCTGTGTACTGTTTTCATGAGAACCATCGAAGGCATGGACAGTTACGTTAGAATGAGGTTATAACATATGAAGCATTAAATTACCTTCTTGTCTTTCAAGCATATTGACAACAATACTGACCACTGTGTTTGTGTTTACAAAATGTGAGGTACTCTTAAAGGTTTTGTGCATTATAACCTATTTAATTTTTATCACAGCTCTTTGAGGTAGGACATGTTATTTCCTAATTTTCCCTAACAAGACACTTAGGTTCTCAGCAATAAGTAATATACTCAGATCATACTTTAGGAGCTAGTGGATTTAGAAGTCAAACTTAAGCTGGCTCTATCCAGAATCTTGGGATTTTGCTAAAACATTTCAGTAATTTTGAGATTCTCGAGATTAAAATAATGAGTCACCTTCATAAACTAGATAATCTGATTATTAGAGGAACAGAGTAACAGCTACTTTCGTTAATATCTTGCAGTCCTAAAAGTGATATATTGTATTTGTAGAAAATTTGAAAACCTAAAAAACACAAAGACACAGTATCTTGTAACTTGGAATTTTATCAGCCAGAAGATATACCTAAGTATTGCAAATGTGTTTTCATTATAAATGTTTTATAGTTAATTGGGTGGCAGATAAAATGATAAAATATTTTGTTACTCTAGATTTCAATTAATCATTGCAGCTAGTTTTGAGTTTCCTTTTGCTGCTGCTACTCTGTAATTTGTAAATCAATGTTTTGTGAAAGAGTGTGCTTGATTGCTTCTTTTCAAGACACCTTGCTTTTACAGTGCTTTTATGAAAAATTCATTACCTACCTGGCACTGGTGCTCTGATTGTGGAGGGAACACAGGTGTTCTGCAACAAGAGTTTTTGCCCTCAAGGAGATTGTGGTTTTGTTAAGGAAATCCAATATTTACAGGAATGAACGGATTAGAGACTCACATAATATAGAATATAATCAAGTACTAAATTTTGTTGGGTAAATATTTAATACCAGTTACATTAGGAATGTGGGATCATAATAAAGTGCTACAGGCATGAAATATACATGAAAAGGAGCTTTCTCTTCACTTGAGTTCTAACAAGGCAAACAGGAGTTTAAATGTGGGTGGAGAAGAAAGAAGGCATTGTGAGAATCACGTGGGGGAAGAAAGCCAAGACATACTGCGAGTTTTATTTCTCATGTTTTTCTAATATAATATATAAATAATAGGATAAAGTATCCTGTTGGAGTTCATGAGTAAGAGAGGCTACTAGGAGGACTGACTGATTCTTATCTAAGCTATAATAATTGTGATTGTGGTGATGATGGTCATCATGGAGGTGATCGATACAGTGTCGATGTAGTGATGGTGGTGATTTGTTACTTGCAAGTAATGAAGCTGCTCATAAAATACACATACTCTATTTGAATATATTCTAACAAATATATTTAAAAATATTAGAAATAATAATTCTACATTATTAAATTTTGACAATGCATCTGATTAGCTAAGTGTTTTATCTTCTCTGCTTACATTTTAAAAATAAGTGTATATTTATTTATATCAATTTTTGATTTCAACAAATTGAAAATTTAAATATAATTATATTTCATATTAATTATACATCTTAACATGCAGAGTTCAATTATTTGAGATTTATCTCAATGTTTCTTGACATATGACTTTTCTTCCCTTACTTTTGATTAAGTAACTACTGAGCACAATGTACATTTCTGTAAATGACCTTTGGAATACTAACACTTCTTTTAAAAGTAAAATGGTTTTTTAAATGTTTGGTGTAATTTTCTGTACTGTGAATTCACTCTCAGCATCCTTCCTTTAACCAGAGATCTTCAAAGTATTTGCTCTCATACGTGGTGAATTGGGTGCTCTCCCTGTGAAATCTGATTCACAAATCTCTCTTTTGGTAACCAGGTTAATGTCTTCTCAGGGAATTAGGCACAGCACTACTTTGTCTTCTAGTTTATAGAGTATCACAGAAATAATTTTGATCAAGGTACTATCCTTTTAGAATCAAATATAGTCTCCTTTTATGATAGTAATTTACTCGTGAAAAACTCTTCGTCTGGTGATTTTGTAATAAACCAAGGACTAGTTATTTCTTTCAATAGGAAATATTTTATGTCTTCCTAACCCCAGTCTGACAACCATTTGTGGTAAAATAACACCAAATCCTATTAAAACAGATGTAGTTATTTCAATATTTAACAGTTACTTTAACAAGGCATTTTATTCCTTCATTAATTATTCTATAATAGGGCCATTTAACTGCTCATGTTAAGCTATTTTGTAGCTATTACATGCTCTATACTTCTAAGGCTACACTAACAAACAAAACATATATATGATACTCAGTGTTTAGGATATTTAGCCACTAATACAAGAAAAGAAATAAACAAGACAGTAAAGATGAAAGAAATCAATGAAAATGATGCATTTCAGTGGAGACAATACATGAGATTATTACTACCATAAACAAACTAACCACAGGTACATTGGGTGGAGAATTTAATTCAAAAGAATCCAACTTTGGGACTGAATTAGCTAATTAATTCACCCAGCATTTATTGACAAGTTGTTGTGTACATTGTACTGAGCTCTGGTGGGAAGTGGCCTCTCCCTCCAGAGGCTTCACATTGAGTTGAAGAGACTTTCAAAACATTACTTTGCTATCTTGGCAATGCTGTTGCATATGCAGTGAGCTCACAGCCTTCCCACCATCACCTGTGACTTTAAGATTTTGAGATCTTCACAACTTCGGACTTTCACTCCCACCCTCTGCATAATTTTACTAATTCAATCAGAGTTTGTACTTAATCATGACATAGTCCTCCCAGGCATTGTTGTACATATTCCCACAGAGGTATTTGGCCTTTAATCTAGGCAATAACTATTTCAGCTGTTTCATATTTAGTCACTGCATCATGCCTCATACCCTCTGCTCTGCTTTCTGTCTTACTACCCAGCATGGGCTGGTGCTGACTCCCGTCTCAGACACAGACCTCCTTCTGCACCTCCACCCCCACGTTCTCACCTGTCCTAGGGCCTCAGGTCAGCAGTTCTCCTTTTTCTCTCTGGAATCTTCAGTTTTCTGTCTTTAGTTGATCTTTCCCCACCAGCATTGAAAATGTGGAGCTATTGCTCTGAACTTGAACACACACTTACGCTCTCTCTGGCTATGGAAGCATTTTTCTCTTTCCTTTTACAGCTGGGCTGCTTGCAAGATTGTCTCTGTTCACTGACTCCAGTTCCTTCTTTCCCTCCTCACCTGTATGTACTGTACAGTAGGATCCTGCCCCCAACACTATCCTAAAACACTGCGAGTTTAATTTTGGGTCCACATTGGTTAGTCCAACACTGAAATTTCAGTCTTTGGTAGCTCAGTCAGTAGCTTCCGATACAACTGTTCTTCTTAATTTCTAAATTTAATATTTAAATATTTTTATTAGTATATGTTAGCAGTACATAATTATTAGCTTCTTAATGAGAGTTATGTATGTATATCAAATTCTATATACACACGTGTATGTGTGTGTGTATGGATGTATAACACATCTCAGTTCTTTTTTCATCTTCTTCCTCTCCCCTCTTCTCCATCTCCATTGATGTTGGTCCCTTTCCCTTTTGCAGCTTCTTTTTTAAAAATATTTTTTAACTTTTAAATTCAAATCTTTATCGGTACATTATGAATACACATCATCATCGCATTCAACATTGAGAGTTTGTACCAGAATATGACATGACTTGATTCTCAATTTTTTCCCCTTTCCCCTTGCCCTGCAACCCCTTACTCCCAATATACATAATCTTTGTTTCCTTTTTTCTTTATTACTATCACATTCTTTTCCCCCTTGTTATTTACCCCTACACCCTCTTTCCTTTTAAATATTTTCTATTACACAATATCAACTATATATACTAGAACTCATTTACATCTTCATTTTCTCATACTAGAGAAAAGATACGATATTTACACATCTGTGATCTGTTTATTTCACACAGTTTTTGTTTGCTCTATGGACAGCACATTAATTTTTTTCTCCCACTAACTAGCTTTTCCTTCTCAGCCATCCCCTCCTGCCTTTAATCTTCCTGGTTGCTTAATACTGGAGGATTGCAGGCTTTGCCCCGATAGGACCTGCAGGCTTTGGTACTTACCTTAGCAGTGGCCTCTTTTGGTGACCTCATTCAGCCTCATAGCCTGCAGGGCAATTTCCTGGTTCCTCTTTTAATTTACATCTCCAACTTTGTCCCTCTTTCTGCACTCTGTGCTGTACAGTTTACCTACATCTGTATTTGGATGGTGCAGGGAAAAAAGCCTAAAGTGTTGTTTTTCCTCTTCTCTCACAGTAGTCAACACAGGATGTTTTTTTTGACTCTAGAGAGTGTGCATGTGTCTCCTCACCAGCAGGCAGCCAATTCCACAGTGAACACCAGCTGAGCATCATCTAATTTAACTCAATCCTAACACTGTCTGCCTGGCAACAGTTTGGGACCCCAGAGGTGAAGGCTCAGTCCCAAGATGGGCTTCTCCCTCAGATGCTGACTGCGTTAGAGAAATTCGAGTTTCTGTGGTTTGTTTGAAGGGTTGAGTTATGAGCTATGAGACATGGGCAACAGCCATAATCTGTGTATCATCCTGCTCCAGATGCCACAGAGTACCTCAGGTTACCATGCTGGAATTTGAGCTCTGAATCTTAAACCCCTGTCTGCTCTTTGCACAGTCTTCTACTTATCCAGAAAGGATAATTTCCTCCTTTACAAGTTATCCCTGTAAAAACTGAACTTACACTCTTTTACTCTCACATCACCCACCCAAGCTACTGATGGATTCTTTTAATTCTTAGAAAATTCTGGAATCTGATAACTTCACGTCATTCTCACAGCCAGCTGCCGTGCTTTCCTGCTCAGCCCTAGGAGTTCATCCTACTTGATGTTGGAACTTAAAGTGGTATGAACACATTAGATATTCTACTGCACAGACATTTCCTGATTTATCATGTTTCTACCTGAGGTATTTGAGTTGACGATGGCACGAATGGTATACTCATCCAGTAGAAACAATCCTGGGCTCGTACTAATTGTCTATCATTGTATCCTGGGCACAGCAGGCTGCAGCTCACAGTCACATATCATCTGCTCGGTAGGTTAGGTGTGCTCATTGCATTTGCAACTTATAATATTTTAAACTTTGAGGGTGAAAGTCCACTGTAAGTTGAGAAACAGTTGTTCAGTTCTTGCAATATATGTTCAATTCTCTGGCGAGGTTCTTGTGGTCACATATTCCATGACTTTGCATCCCTCATAGACTGCAAGCCAGAATTCTTTCTTGGCAGGGTGGCCCTGAACAATCTGGTCCCTGGACAACTGTGCCATCATCTCCAGCTTCCACACTGCCCCCTTTCTGCTTCAGTTGATCTGGGTCCTTCTCATTTCCCTGACACACAGGACATGCTCTACCCTAAGGTCACTACCCTCCAAGATCCACCTTTTCCTTCACATGCATCATGGCTAAAATACTGTCTACTGCAGTGAGATCTTCCCTGACCCCCCCATCGCAGTCGTGGTGATCACTTCTCATTCTCTGATTTACCAAATTATAGCACTCCTTATTTTCTAGGCTGGCATTTATTTTATTTATGCATTATTCATTTTCTTTATTACTTGTACCTTCCATCCTCACTTCTGCCAAATACAGACTCCAGGAGGACAGTTACTTTTGTCTGCATTTGCAGTGCTGTGATCATCTCCACCTAGAACTCTATCTGATCCATGTCGGCACTCAATAAATGCTTATAAAGAGTAAATAATTCCCCAAATTATTCCTGTCTTAACAATCTTCAGCAAAGTTCTGTCTGCTTTGTAAATTAAACAAAATGTACTTTTAAACAGAATGAACAAGGAATAACATTGATGTACCTATGAACTCCTAAAGAGACTTATTTTGGGTAAATTCAGACAGAACTGATGAAAAGTGACTTAGCTAGGAGCTACTTTCTCATTAAAGATCTGTGTAAGGACTGATTATGAAAAATAGGTGAGTTGTTCTTGAAACACATGTTCAGCTTTTACTTATCATGAGGCCATTCTTGTGAGGCTGTGAAGAAGCTATGCTTTGTATCTGACTTGTTCTTGGAATCTAAAGATAAAATACCTGCCTGTCAGTTCTTCTGCCCCTTGCTGTTCTTTGAAGTAAGGACAACATTTATTCATGATTTCCACACATTTACTGAAAACCTACTGTGTATGAGACACTGTTCTACTAGGTACTAGAGAAAAAGCAGGTAACTGGAGAAACACCAGTCTTCTCAATGGCACACTTATTTTTTATGAAGGAGAAAGGCAGAGAGACATCTTCTAATAGCTCTAATTCTAGTTAGAAAGTGGCAGCTACTGTGAAGAAAATGAAGTAGAAAAGAAAGTGTCAGAAGTATTAGTGGATGGCTTCTCAGCCTTTTCACTAAGATCAAGTATAGAAGTATTGGTGTATGAGGCTGGGGATTTTGCTCAGTGGTTCTGGTGTCTGCCTGGCAAGTGCAAGGTCTCAAATTCAGGTTTGATCCCTGGTACCACATATCACAGTGCTGGGTGTGGTGGCTCATGCCTGTAATCCTAGCACTCAGGAGGCAGAGGCAGGAGGATTGCTGCAAGTTCAAAGCTAACCTGGGTTACACGGTGAGCTCAGGGCCAACCTGAACTACAAAGCGAGACCCTGTCTCAAAAAAAAAAAAAAAAAAGTGATAGTGGAGAGTTTGCCTTTTTGAAGGTGGATGCTCTGGGGATATCCGGCTGAAATAATGGCCCTTGAGTTAAAATCTGAAAGAGCGTGGGGGTCCTAACGAGGACGGCATCTAACTTGTTGGAGAAATAGCACAGAGATCAGTGTTCTTGGGGCAGAGTGACTGAGAGGAGGGAGAGCTGAAGGTTTGTGACACCTGTGCCAGAGAGAGATGAAGGGTCTCATTAGCCTGTGACTGAAAAATAAGCACGATCATTTTGAGCAGAGGCGCGGGGCCAGTCACTCTGGACTTGCTGTACCCAAACAGCACACGCTGAGGAGTTTAAACAGTGCTCCAGCTCCCAGTTCTGGAAGCTGCAAGTTCAAGAGCAGCTTTCCAGCATGGTCAGCCTCTGAGAGCTGTCTTCTGAGCTTCTCAGAGATGAGAAGCTTCTTGTGGCATTCTCACATGGTGAAGGCAAAGCATGTTCTCTGATGTCACCCCTCCTTCTCCCCCCTCCCTCTTTTTCCTTCTTCTCTTCTTTGTTTTCTGCTGGGAAGTGAACACAAAGCTTCTCACATGCCAGACAAGGAATGTACTGCTAAGCTACACCCCAAGTCCCTTGATGTTTCTTCTTAGAAGGTGCTGACAAATCACATACAACAATGCCGGGCGTGGTGGCTCACATCTGCACTTGGGAAGTAGAGGCAGAAGGATTGCTAAATTAGAGGCTGAGTTCAGGAACAGCCTGAACTACAAAGAGAGACCCTGCCTCAAAAAACTAAAAAATCAAATAAATTAATTAAATAAAATAAAACGTCAGGTCCTGGCCAGTCTCTGGGAAAAAAAAAAAAAGAGAGAGAGAGAAGGGGCTGACCTCATTATGTAGACCTTATCCTCATGACATCATCAAACCTAATTATTTGCCAAGGTTTTGTCTCTGATCACCATCATATTGGGGTTTCAGTGTAGGATTGTGTGAAGAGCACTATTCAGTCCATTACTACTGATTTGTAGCAGATCTCATTGGCTGAGTCATGTAGAACAGACTGCTGGGGGATGGGAGAAAGCTCACAGCAGGGAGAAGCTGCTGCATTAATTATGAAATATTGGTGTACTGGATCAGACTGGTAGCAGAAGCGGTGTTAAGAAGTGGGCAGATTTAAGATGTATTTCAAGGAGCCAAGAACATCTGCCATGTCATTATAGGACTTCAAATGAGGTTTTGATATTGTTTTCTTTCAACTACAGCATAGGAGATTGTAACAGGATTGAAAAACTGAGTTTCTTATGTCTTACTTTCTTGTGTACCTGTAGTGAAAGGGAGACAATTTTTTTTGATGCTTCCTTCTCTTATTCTTGGTTATTCGCAATCAACACAGTAAGGTAAATAATTTGTATTTTCTAAACAGAGCAGCTGTATTTAGAACAAAATAATGGTTGGAATAATCCTCTTCTTGAAGTGAACTGCTTCCTTCATTGGCCATTGGTCAATCTGGAGTTAATTATAGCTAAACAGTAATCCAAAGCCCTGGAGAAAGGGAGGCACATTTCATTAAAGTCTGGCTAGGGATTACTGCTGACAGAAGCACTGCCAATCAGGCAGTTTTAAGAGAAAGGTGACCATTCCCATCAACTTTAGAGCTAAAATAGCTTATACGGAGATCAGAAGGTTTTTTTCAAATTAGCTTCATTTCAAGAAACTGAGACTGAGCGATAGTTATGTAAATTAGGGTTAAGCACCTAATGGTTCATTAAAGCAAAATGGTCTATAAAGAGAAATAGTCAAAATAAATTTTTCCTCTTTTTTTGCAGAATTATTATGAGTGTTCTCTATCCAACTCAGAACTTTGAAGTTATTTCCATTGGAAAGATATGTAGCAATTACTTATTGATTAATTATAATTTCTATGGCTTAGGAGACTGTGGTCTTTATCATAATTAGAATATCATCACTTTGCCTTTGATACTGAGATCTTATGATTTTTTTATGACAATAAAGGATGAAGGACAACAATAATTTTTTAAAAATCCTTACTCTGAAACTGTGAAATTCTTGTTTTTGTTTTTGTTTTGGGGTGTGAGAAGCAAAGTGCTGTTGTAACCTGAGAAAGCAAACTATTTTGGTCCCAACTTTGTCTAATGTAGAAGGTGTGTCCTCAGCAAGCCCCAAATGTCAACTCAGATATATGCTGAGAGCTTAGCACAAGCAAAGGAAGTCTTAGAAAAATTGTCAGCTAGTATAAGCAATGTGATCACTTTTGAAAATGAGTTGCCTTTAGAAAATCAACTATTTAAAAAAGTTTTAAACTTATGACTTTATCCATCATGACACAGGAGGGGAGGCTTCAGAGCTAGACTAAAACTTTGTGAGAGATTTCAGATAGAAAATATATTCTGGGTCCGCCTTTTAGTCTTAAAATCTTTCATTACTGTCTTTGAGAATTTTGATGCTGCTGCTTATGTACTTTGAAATGTAAAACAGACTGCAGTGTAAAACAAACGTTAGCCTGTGAGGGAGGTTGCAATATACAAGCAGAGCAAATCCAATATGGTAGTTGTAAATGAAGCCTTCAGGGCATTTCTGAAGGTTTTTAAAGGGTAATTTTGAAAGAGAGGGTGAGTCCCAAATGCCATTTTTCAGTTGAAGGAATTTTAATGGTTTGTAGCTTAGATTTGTTCTATATTGACTTTATTTTTTTCTTTATAGGTTCTGTCTTTAAATGTGAAATAATTCATGAATGACCTAGAGTGTATTTTAAATCATATACACTAAGAATATTTTTTTTATCTTTTAAGTTGTTTAGCATTTCTTTTTATTTCAAAGACTAAAGAAATATTCACTGAGCTGTAAAATAATTGGGTTAATAATGTTTGGGATCATTAGTTTTGTAAATACATTAAGATATATGCTATCAATTTGTATTAATACTAAGTGGTATGAAACTTGATTAGTTAAACTCTTGGACAAAGTGGATAAAGTCAACATTTCATGTCTGTAACAAAAATTAGGGTGTAATTTCTTATACCTAATGCAATGGGCTGGCTGATGTTCCCCTTAAGTTTGTATGTTGAAATGTGGAATCTCAGTATGAGTGTAGTCAGCCATAGAAGATAGTTAAGAGCTAACTGAGGTTAAATTATGTCATCAGGGTGCAGCCCTAGAGTGACAGGGTTGGTGACTTCATAAGAGGAAGATTTCCTTTTTCCCTCCTCCTTGTCTCCCTTCTCCTTTCCAGTTCTCTCCCTCTCATCTGAGGTCAAAACAAAAAGACGATTATCCACAGACCCCGAGGAGAGTCTTCACTGTAACTAGCCTCTGCTGGCCCATGCACTTGACCTACGAGCTCTAGAACTTCAAGAAGATACTGTTCTGATGCTGAGCTACTCAGTCTATGTCATTTTGTCTCAGTGCCCTGCACTAATGCACCTTCATTTAGGTTTGGGTCACTTTCAATTCTTTTTCCTTAGATTTGTGATAGAGTTGCCAATGAGGATGTATAGAGAAAATGAAGAGTATGACAAACACTTAAATTATTCAGACCTTTCTAGCACTGTTCCATTTTGCCTAAATTACTTTAATTATTTAAGAACTATTATTGATTTCCCTTCTTAAAAATCTGTCACTCTGCATCTTTCCTCCTTCTCATCTGTGGTGAAAAAGTCTGTGATTAAGTCGAATTTTAATCATGTGAAGAAGCCTCCATAATCAATATCACAGTCATCAAACTTTCTCTGGAAAGGACTAGATACAAAATATTTCCAACTTTGTGAGCTCTGCCATCCCAGCTATGACTTCGGAGTTATGACGCGAAAGCAAGAAAGACAACATAGACATGTAGAAAGCTGTGTAGGTGAAGGAAGTGGCTCCTGGGGGGTGGCCATGGATTGTTGTCCACAGAAGCCAGAGCTTGTTTCCATAGCAGTATTCCGTAACCTGTTTAGTTCAACCATATAAAAACCGCAAATCCCTCACAAGCCCTAATTATGGACTTACTCGTTCTACATCTTTATATATGCTTGAGAAACAAACTTTGAAAAACAACTAGTACAATTTGTTCTTCTTGACCATACCCATTTGTTTATAACTATATGCAGAACATTACATAAATGTACATTATCTGTCATATTAATAGAATACACATTAATTAAATTCACATTTGTATTAAATAATTATATACTGTAGTTTATTACTGATGTTTATAAATTATCATTTTTACTTGTAAAACCATCTCTGTATTTGTATACAAATTTATTACATATCTATCTGTATATCTTTTATATATTGTATATACATACCTATATTACATAGTCCCATGAAGACTTCTCTTTTAGGTCATTATTTTCCATTCTTACCTGAAACAAATAACAGTTAGAAAATTTAACATTTTCTCTCATACGTAATATACCTACTTTTTTCTGTACTCCCTAATAATGCTGAAAATCAAGAAAGACTTAGGAGAGAGTAATGGCTAATCACAGAGATGTTTAAATCCAGCAGTTAGTCTTCAATCTCAGACATGTGTCTACTAATGATAGATGTTATTTTATTCACACAGTGCTTTTTCTCCAAGTCTGAGACTTGCTTCACAGCTGGGGCCTCACGTTGATGTCCTTTAATCGTGATGAGGCTGTACCTATGCAGTGCAGTGTGGCAAGGTGGGGAAGGGAGGGGAGTGCATAGGCTGTCAGGCTCAAGGTGACACATGACATGTTTAAGCATCTGACACATTTTTAAACCTAGAAAAGGGTAAAATCAAAGCTCTGTTCCCACAGTGTCATATTTTGTATATCTATTGTCAAACATAACAGTCACTGAAGACATGAGATGAAGAAAACTGCAAATAGATGATCACAAGAAAGAAAAAACACTGATCTTCACTTGTGGATGGCAGTTGATTTATGTTCATGGATATAATTTGTGTTAAAGTTGATTTGACTTCTTGCACTGATTCTAGAGAGTGAATTTTATGGTGTTTAGTTCAGATGTGGAATAAGTCACAAGTATCATGAAGGTATTTCTATGAATTCATGAAAATATTAAAAGTTGCAGTTAGTCTCTTTTTCTTCAAAAATATTGGAATTCCGAGGCTGGTGATATAGCCCACTGGTGCTGCACCAGCCTGTCAAACACAAAGTCTGGAGTTCAATCCCCAGTACTATATTTAAAAAAAAAAAAGAGGAAAAAATATTGAAATTATAGTTGCTTGTCTATGTAACACTCATGGACTTGTTTTTTATCGTGCTTTGTTGGGAGAAAATTAATGGAACTAAGTTACACTTAGTAAATATAATAATAAACGTGGAATCGTGGCCCACGTGGATATGCTTACATATACATTCTTCATTAGGTGCACTGAGATTGGCAGAAGTTTAAGAAATATAAAGATAAAATATGGTATTTACTTGGAGACCTTAAAATAAACTATTACCAGGCTTGTTTTATTATGCTTCATTTAAATTAATTAGAAGTCACTACAGGGTAATAAATGAGACAGGACAAAATTTCTGACTGCTTAGATTCTGAACACAGAGAAAACTGTGCTCAGTCCAGTAAACTGATCCTAAAGGTGTTGCTGTCAGCTGGATGTCAGGGAAGTGCAGAGAGTAGCCAGTACTTTCGGTTCCTCTTAACATCACAGCACACTGTCTCAGACCAGATTATAGAAGAAGGTCCATTTTCCAGTTGATCGGCACTTGGGCTGTTTCTAAATATAGCTACTACAAATTATGCAGCTATAAACATGGGTGCACAAATGTCATTGTGGTATGATGCTTTTAATTTTTTTTAAAAAATGAATTTTTGGTGCATTTTAAGTATATATTATGATCACATTTCTAACTGAGAATTTGTGTCTGCACATGATATATCTTGATTCTTATTTTTTCCCATTCCTCAGCCCTCCCTTCAGTCCCCTCATACCTCTCTCTATATAAGCTTTGTTTCATTTTTTTTTGCTTTTTACCAAGCAAAGAAGGGAAATTTGACAGTAAATAACATGCTTTTAATTGGGGGGAGGATACTGAGGAGAGAACCAGCTGAGTCAAATGGGACTTCTAATCCTAGTTTTGTCAGGAATCTCCACACTGATGTCTGCAGTGTTTGCACCAGTCTACATTACCACTAACAATGGAAGATAGTTCCATTTTCCCCACAACTCTGCCAGCATTTGTTATTGGTTGTTTTCTTTTTTATAAATTGTATTTTCTTTTTATAATTGTGAAATAGGTACATTATATATATATATCTATATATATTATATCTATCTATCTATATATCTATCTATCTATAATATATATATCTATATTATATATAGATATATAGATATATAGATAGATAGATGGATATATAGATATATATATCACATATATATCACATGATCACATTCAACACTGACAATTTGTACCAGTATATGATGAGTCAATTGTCATTTTTCCCATTCTCCTACCCACCCTACCCACCCAACCCCCTATATACATGAGCCTTGTTTCCACATTATTGGTTGTTTTTTTGATGGCAGCCATTCTTTGAGTTATGAGATGGAATCTCAGTGGTTTCATCTGTATCTTTCAAATGAACAGTGGTGTTGAACTTTGTTTCATTTGTTTATTTGCTATTTTTACTTCTTTATCTGAGAAATATCTACTCATTTCAGATGTGGTGGTTTTATAAAATGGAGTACTACTCAGACATAAAGAATGATAATTAGAGACATTTATAGCACATAAATGGATGCACATTGAGGCCATATTCTTAAGGGAGATAAATAAGACACACATATAAATACTGAATAGTTTCTCTGCTCTGAGAAATGGCAAGAGTAAATGAGGACCCAAATGTATGGTAGGTAGTGTGAAACAGGAAGTAAAAGTCCAAAAGGTTACGGGAAGAAGGGAGGAGGGTTGGGAGAAAGGAAAAAAGGACAAATATGAGAAAAAATATGAGAGAACAAGGAAAAACAAAGTTTTTGTAAATATAGGGGGTTAGGGGAAGGAAGGTAAGGGAATGGGGAAAAAACAAGAACCAAAATACATCATGTACAGGTACAAACCCCCAAAGATGGATGTGATCATGATGTATACCTAAAATGTACTAATGAACTGAAATGAAAAACATAATGAGGGGAAAGAAAGGAGGAAAGCCATGCTTATTAGCCTTTACTGCAAGAGGATCAGCCCTGTTTAAACTCATCGGTCCCACAGATCCAGGCACCATGGCATCCCTCTCGGCTTTGAGACTCGCCTGCATATACATATGTACACACTGTTCAGTTCAAGTTCGCTTCTCTTCCAGATGCTTCTTTTCTACTCTGCAGAGGCCCCTCTGTGTCGTTAGCAATTTCCTTGGCTCCTCACCTTCCCTCCTGAGCAGTTTACCTTTCTCAAAATCGGCCATCTCTTGAGGACACCTCTTTCCTTGTCACTGCCTCAAGCAGGGACAGATTTCATCCACATCTCACCTCCTGTGAGCCTGGGACTGGAGCACCTGCTGTCATTTAGAGCTCATTCTGGGTTAAAGTTTCTCTGTCCCCAAAACCCTGAATTTCTAGTCTTGACTGAATATGTCCTGCTATTCTTTCAAAGGGCTGCATTTCACCAAAATGTACTTTTCAATAATTTTTTTTTAGTGAAAATACATGTAGTTTGTATACAACTTTTCTTTCTTTTATTTTCTTCCTAGTTCTGGGCCATGAAGTGCAAAAATTGTGTGTGTCAGATGAGCACTTTACCACCACACCACCAATTCCATTGTGGTGTCTTGAAATATGTGTATGAGATGTGATAAAAGAAATGCAGTTAATACCCAGACTTAAAAAGTTATTATGGTAGAAACCTTCTTGCACTAATCCCTCTCAAAATATTCTGTTTATTTCACACACACTAATCCTGTCGTTCCCTACTTTCTGAAGCAGCGCTGGACTCTCTCCTATGTGATATGATAAAAATATGGTCATTGTTGCTGTTGGGTGCCATCTAATGACAAAGGAGATTTATTAAAACATTACAGTGTATCTGCATGCACCTTCTTCATAGGCTCTGGCTCTGTGTTCCTTCTGACTCTTCCTCAAATATAAAATGACCTTGAGATATGAATGTCTTGAATTAGTTCAGGATGTCAAGCCTGCCAAAACAATGTAACTAGAAATGCTTATAAAAGAAGACTTCCAGAACTGTTGCAGAAAGTGGCAGGCATGATGGGATGGGTGTAGTCCAAGTAAGGGGAAGTATTTTGAGTGAGATTAATGGCGATATGTCTTTTACTGTAATACATAAAAAAATTTAGGCAATCCTATCTGCTTTGATATATGTTATATTATGGAACAGTCGACTAACATAGGTATTACCTCACACACAAACTTTTTGTGTGGTGAGAACATGTAGTCTTTTCTTTTTCAAGAACACAATATGTTGTTAACTATAGTCTCTGTATTGTACAAAAGATTTCTTGAACTTATTCCTCCTAACTGAAATTTTATATCCTTTGACCAATCTCTCAGCCACCTTCCAAATGATGTTTTATTCATGATCCTAAAGCACTACAGCTTTCTGTCATTCTTATTGATGGCTTTGGTGTTCACATTGATGATCTAGTCCGCATCCTTCAGAGACCTTAATCTTCTTAGTTCTATTGATCTTTATAATTGCTCCATTCTCACCATGATTATACACTGTATCTTGTCATTTCCACTAACTGTACCACTTTGAAATGTCTTCGTTTCAAGCATCCTACTCTCTGCTTCTGTCTCTTATCTTCACAGCTTGTTTTTCTAGCTCTTTTATTCCATTAAGTCCTCATCCTTTTCTTCACTGTGGTCCTTAAACTTTGGTTCTTCTTGTGTTCATGACTCCTCTCTATCTTCCATCACATTTCAGCCAGATTAAATGACAGAAGGCAGTATTGTATTATTCTGTGGCTGCCATCTGCAACTCTTTTGCTCCTCTATCGTGCTGAAAAACTTTCACCCTTGTTGAATCCCAGCCCGTGCCTATTCAGTGTCTTCATTAATTTGATTGTGGCTATTTAAATTTGTGATTTATATGAGATCTTAGCTCTGTGTAGCTATTATGTGATTATTTTACTCTCCCACTGTGCAAGATAACAATATCACGTCCTTATCTTTCTTTTCAAGCCTCTAGTGTACCTCCTACTCTTGCATATCACCAACCACCTGTAAACTTATTTCCTGTTTTACAATTTGAGCAAACATAACTGAATCTTTTCTCTTCCCCCTGCATTTATGCTCCTATACCCCACCTTCTCTATTAGAATTACATAGGAAGTTTGTAGAAAGTCAGAGGTGAAGGTATAAATGCAAGATTTATGATATAATATACTCACCAGGACACAGCTTGCTTTGAAGTTGTGGAAATTAATAGGAAATATAGGAAAAATCTGGTAGAGAAAAGAAGAGAGCAAGGACTCTATCACTGGATTGTCAAATCTATAGACACCAAAAAAACCAAGAGGACTCAAGAAGGATGGCTGAAAAGAGTGACCAGTGAGGTATGAAGAGACTAGTGCAATGAAAGTGCTATTATGAGGCC
>PVIR01021298.1:0-29641 GCA_004026965.1 Petromus typicus
AGGTGAGAGGAATTCCCTTCATGTTATTACAAATGACAGATTGAGGGTTGTGAAGAATTGGCTGTAAAAGCACTATCCTGAAGCCAGAAGTTTCTCACCAGAGATAGAAACCTGAGGAAGGGAGGAGTGGTGCTGGTTTCTGTGGGCACTCGGCTGGAGAGCGGGGGACCAGTCAGAATGCCAACCCTGTTACTCCGCCCAGCTCTGTCCTGGGAACATGACATCCGGGGTGTGTTTGAGTTGGGAGGTGGGACAGGCACCAAGCTGCACGATGCTCACTCCTCAGGCTGGCCTGACCACACACTTCACAGGTCTGCAGGCGTACCTGCAAGAGATGGGGTGACTGACTTGTCACCACGTAACCCACCCCAGCATGGGTACGAGAGAAGCACTTCCTGGGCAGAGGGCCGCTCAGCGGTATCTGTTGGCATTTATAAAACATCTGCCGTGTGACCCAGCTGTACTACTTCACTGGGTATTTCTCTGGGAATATATCAGATTTGTAATTGTGACCAACCCCACGGGTGAGAGGAGAGAACTAGACTGGAGAGCAGGTGTCAAGAAACTTCAATCTTATCATTAATAATGCAAAATTTGCTTTTCAAAGAGCATGTAGTTGAGTTGTACTTCTGTAATTAAAATTCACAATAAAATGTCACCCAGTTTGAAATGCTATAGTATGGATTTGTTATTGACTGCTTTTGTGTCTTTGCTTTTCAGAATGTTATGAACAAGATGCATATGATTTGTGTACCCTACTCTGTCATGAAGACCTGTCCTCTCTCTTGGGTCCAGAGAGTACATGCCCACAAAGGTAGCCACAAACATCCAAGCTTTAATTCTGTGACTTCTGGATTAGGTAGTCAGTCATCTAAATCTGGTGTTTTCTTCATCTAACAGCCAGCACAGTCTTTGAAACCTTGTGAATTTTCTTTGAATGAAAATTATCCCTCAAATTCGTAAACACATACATAATACATGAAATATTTCCAGGTTTAGTGCATAGTTTGTTAACTTTATCCCCTTTAACTTATAGCCAAAGTAGCTTTAGTGAAATGTCGAGACTTGCACTGGGCTATGATGGCACACCGGGACCAGAGGGACGTGAGCCTGAGTTCTCTCCGCATGTTAGTTGTGACCGATGGAGCTAACCCCTGTGAGTATCTCGAGTGCGGGTGTAGGGATGGCGTTTCCTTTGTGGATAAAGTCCTCCCACACACCTTTTTCGTTATAGTTTTGTTTTGTAGAGACAACTCAATATGAGCCAGGGATTTAGCTCACTGGTTCCGGTGCCTGTCTTGCAAGCACAAGGGCCTGGGTTTGATCCCTGTAACCACATGCAATACTGGGCATGGAGACTCATGCCCAGCAGCACTCAGAACCCCACATACCACAGTGCCAGGTGTGGTGGCTCACGCCTGTAATCCCAGCACTCGGGAGGCAGAGGCAGGAGGATTGCTGTGATGTGAGTTGGAGGCTGAGCTCAGAGCCAGCCTGAACTACAAAGAGAGACCCTGTCTCAAAAAAAAAGACAACTCAATATGTAATCCAAGTAGGTCTTGAATTCACTGTCTGTAGCCGAGGCCAGTCTTGAACTTGTGATCCTCCTACCTCAGCCTCCTGGAGTGCTGGGGTTACAGGGGTGCAGCACTGTGCCCAGTTCATCAGGTTTTAAAACCACTCCTTGCTCATTTATATCCCCTTTCTATCACATGGCTATGAGTATTCCTTAGATAAAAAGAAAGACAAAAGGTGACTTGATGTAACCATATGTATGAACGTGATGTAAACCCATGGGATGGACTTGAATAAGAAGAAAGTGAGAGAGGATCCCATAGAAGCTGGAACCAAGCCAAGCACTGGAACCTGCAGTTCCTTGGCTGTGCTAGTTACTTCAGAAAGGGCTGCTAAGTTATGAACTGGTTACACATACTAGCCATGTTGTCTATACCATTGATTTTGTCAGCTTGTCTGGCACAGTCTTCTTCCAAGTTGTAATTTTAAGTAGTGTCAGTGACATTGCATGTTGGATAAACATTAATTTGTCTTTGAAATGGTATCAGACTAACCCACAGGCAGTAGTACAATAATACTGTATAGAATGAATGGTGAGCAGTGTGAGTTCTGGAGAAACAACTATGTCAGCTTTCAGGTTGTTCTGTTCCAACTCCTTAGGGTCTGTGTCGTCCTGTGATGCCTTCCTGAGTCTGTTCCAAAGCCACGGGCTAAAACCTGAAGCCATCTGTCCATGTGCAACGTCTGCTGAAGCCATGACTGTAGCAATCCGAAGGTACTGTGCAGGGTGCCTCATCCTCTTGATGTGTGCTACAGTATGGGCGAAATGTGCAATTTTTATCAGGTGATGAGAAAGAGGTGCTAACAAATTTTCTGCCTCGGAAGCCTAAAATTGAAAATTATCTTGAAAAATAGTTTGAGACAGCTCATTTATTTTTCTCACTGTTGCCCAGCGTATATTTAGTATGCTGAAAATTTAATTATTCTGATTTTATATTTGTGAAATATTTCTTGCCAACTCTTCCCCCCATTTGTGAAGTGTTTTTAATATGTTGTTTTGCTCATTAGAATTCTTGTGAACTTTTGTTGTTTTTTGGTAGTGGGACTCGAACTTAGAACCTTGCATTTACAAGGGAGGCACTGGAATCCCTGAGCTAAATCCTTGGCCTGGTTAGAATTATTAGTTAGCCTTTTAGATTAGGAATAAGGTAGTCATAGCCAGATGTGATGGCTCCCACCTGTAATCTCAGCACTTGGGAGGCAGAGGCAGGAGGATTACTGCGAGTTTGAGGCTAGCCTGGGCTACATATAGTGAGTTCAAGGCCAGCCTGAAAGTGTGTGGTTTTGTTTTGTTTTATATTTTGAAACAGAGTCTTGCTGTGTAGCCCAGACTAGCCAAGGCTGGCCTCAGACTGACTTCAATCTTCCTGCCTTAGCCCCCCAAGAGCTGGAATCACAGGCATGCACCACTATCCCTAGTACCAATATATTTTTAATAATTTGTTGAACTTACTTTTGGCACTTAATTGAATGTTTTCCATGCTGTATACTTACAAATATGATTAATTTGCCATATTTGTAGTAGACAAAATAGAGATTTATTTGGAGTCAGAGGAATGTTGTGTTCACATATATGCCCATGTTTTTCTCTTGATATAATTTAATGTGCCAAACTTAATGAGTTTATTTTATTTATTGCAGGCCTGGAGTTCCAGGGGCTCCTCTGCCAGGAAGAGCTATTCTCTCAATGAATGGGTTGAGCTACGGGGTAATACGGGTCAATACTGAGGATAAAAATTCAGCGCTGACCGTTCAGGATGTAGGGCATGTAATGCCTGGGGGTGAGTCATGTGGGGACTGTTTGGATTTTCATAAAGATGTGTCATCGGAGACAGTAGGGCCTAAGGAAATAGGAGGTCCAGAGCCAAAAATCCTAAATTGAGTAGGCACACGCTTTCTCCTTTCTAATAAGTAGAATTATTCTGACTTGCCAGCAGTGATTAATCAACTCCGAAGACCCCGGTTGTACTTCATGTGGAAAGTTAATTTCCAAGTGACATCAGAGTTACCTGGTTTTCATTGTGCTGCCAAAACATTGAGACTAACAGAAGAAATGCCTTTTTTCCCTGTGTGTTTGAATTTGACCTCCTGAGGTGCATCCCAACTCACCGAACCTGCTTCTTTGTACATTCTAGTCATTTTTTCAGCATTGTCTCAAATAGCTTTAGAGCAACCTTTTTCTGTAGTATTAGGGATTGAATGTAAGGTCTTGACCATGCCAGGCAACCATTCTACCACTGAGCTATAACGCTATACCTTCAAAAAGCTTTAAATTTCAGACATAAGGTACTTGCATAGTTTCAGCTTTATTTTTAGTATTCTGTTTGTGTTGTGTGTGTGCATTGTGTGTGTACATGTGTGTGTGTGTATTAGGGAATCAAACCCAGGGCTTTGCACATGCTAGGCCAGCACTCTTCCATTGAGCTGTGAGCTATACCCCCAGTCTCTCTTTAGTATTCTTTTTTAAAATGTTCATTAGTACACGTTTGCAGTATGTAATGATTATGCTGATCGTGGATAGTTGGTTTATCTGTTGAGTATCCTTAATGCCACACAGTAAAAGTGAATTTTTCCCCGGGTTTGCAGGATAAAGCTGTTATTGGCTAAGGTTTTCCATGACTTCCGTCTCTAACTTGTATTCTCTGTGCATCAGGGATGATGTGCATTGTAAAGCCAGATGGACCTCCCCAGCTCTGCAGAACGGACGAAATTGGAGAAATCTGTGTTAGCTCCCGAACTGGAGGCATGATGTACTTTGGTCTTCCTGGTGTGACGAAAAACACGTTTGAGGTACGTAGTATTAATATTTCCTAGGGGAGGTGTTTGGTGAAGGTCAATCAGATGCAGGCAGACCTACTGGCAGATGGGCTGTGCGGCCTCGGGAGCTGAGGGACTGGCTCACCTTGTGTGGTCACTGAGCCTTTCTACTCCCCAGTCCTTTATCTTCAGATGCGAGTAACAGCAGTAACCACCTCACAGTTCTGCTTTAAAGGACTAAATTAGGGCTAGGGACTTAGTTCAGTACTACTATGCCTGCCCCGCAAGCACAAAGTTCTGAGTTTGATCCCCACTACTGCAAAAAAAAAAGAAGAAAGACTAAATGGAGTTAAAGTTTTATAAAATGCTTAGAACAGCTCTTGATACATAAGAGACACTGTTGTGTATATATTAGGTAAATGTCAAGAGGCCCTCACAGAAGTCTCTGGTGAATTTGCCATAGTTTGAACTTCAAAAACTCAAGATGAAATGCTTTTCTTTTCTGGCAGTGCTGTGGATAGAACCCAGGGCTGCTTGTATGCTAGGCAAGCATTCTATGACTGAAAACTTTAATTTTGGGGGCAAGGGTGTGGCTCAGTGGTGCTGTGCCTGCCTAAAAAGCTCAAGGCCCTGAGTTTGATTCTTGGTACTGAAAAAGAAAATTTAATTTTCATATTATAGTGACAGTGGGATAAGTTATGTTAGATTAGTAATTAAAATTGAAGAACTGGCTTTTGTGGGGGCATTTTGGATCTGTTGTTTTTTTTTTTGAGAGAGGATCTTGCTTTGTAGTTCAGGCTGGCCCTGAACTCACTATGTAGCCTAGGCAGGCCTCCAACTCAACATCAGTCCTGTTTCTGTCTCCCAAGTGCTGGGATTACAGGCGTGAGCCACTGTGCCTGGCAGGAGATGTTTGCCTAGTGAGCCTGCATGTAGAAACAGAGATTTTTATGATTAAGATCAAGGTACCTTCTAGAGACCAGAGAAATTTGTTTGATAGATATGTCTCCTTAACAGTAGGCAGGGCTTATGTGAACACAGCCAATTTTCAGTTCTTTGAGCTATTTTCTCTGTAAATGTCACTTTATTTCTCCCTCTTTTTTGGGGATAATGGTAGGGATTACACCCGTGGCCCTGGGCACACTAAGCACATGTTTATCACAGACCTACATCTCAGGCCCCCATTTCTCCCATTTTAAGTGCCTGCGCTACAAGATTTTTTGTTTATTTTGTTTTGGAACCAGGGATCAAATACAGCACCTTGCACTTGTGAGACAGACATGACACCACTGAGCTAAGTCCCTGGTCCTGGGCTGCATGTTTTTTTCAATGCCTATACTTTTTCTTTGAGTTTTTCGTAATAAAAATAAGGTCCTAAATATATATATTTTTTTTTTTTTTTTTTTTAATTATCTTTATTGGTACATTAAATATACACATCATGATTGCACTCCATAATGGGGATTTGTACCAGTATAAGACACAACTTAATTCTCATTTTTTCCCATAGCCCCACCCACCCTACCACCCCCCCATATATATAAAATTTGTTTCCTTACTTTTTTGTTCTAAATATATTTTTTAAAAAAGGAGCCAAGCATGGTGGCACACATCTCTAATCTCAGGACTCAGAAGACTGAGGTAGGAAGATTGCTGGGAGTTCAAGGCGAGCCTGAGTTACATAGCAAGACTTTGTTTCAAAAATTTAAAAAGACTTACAAAAAGGCTTGGAAGCCAGGTATTTAGCTTATTGGTTCCAGCATCCCCTGGCAAGTACAAGGTCTAGAGTTCTAGTCCCGGTACCACGTATTACAAAGCCAGGCATAGTCGCTTATGCTTATAATCCCAGCACTTGGGAGGCAGAGGCAGGAGGATTAGTGTGAGTTGGAGGCTAGCCTGAGCTACATAGTGAGTTCAGGACCAGCCTGAGCTACAAAGTGAGACCCTGTCTCAAAAAACTAAAAAGAGAAAAAAAAGATTTGAAGACTCAGCTCAGTTCAGATGCCTTGGATTCAATCTCTAGTTTATAGCCCCTCCCCCCACAAGACAGCTCAAGCAGTATTTAAAAATACTAAAAATATTTGATTGTGTTACCTTTTTTAGCCGGATGTACTAGTGCAGCCTGTAATCTCTGCATTTGGGAGGCTGAGGCAAAAGGATCACCGGGAGGTTAAGGATAGCCCATAGGTGAATACTGAGTTCAAGGCCAGGTTGAATTCCATATTGAGCCCACAAAAAATATATTTTTAGTGTATAAAATTTTTTATTAAAAAATATATACTTGCCCTCCCAGAATTAATATCAGACTGCTAGGTCCAAAATAATGAAGAAATTTTGAAATCTCAATTACAAATAAAATGATAGCAAAGTAGAAAAAAAATCCTAACCAAAATAGAAAACTGTTTCCTTGCTATGGTAAATGAAAATTTCTATTATTTTTCTTACTGAAGATTTGTATTTAAATTATGAAAGTGTTTTCCAAAGTGATCAATATCTCACCAGAACAAAAGATCAAATAATGATTAGTTAGGGTCTGGGACTTAGCTCAGTGATTTCGACATCTGCCTGGCAAACACAAGGTCCCAAGTTCAATCTGTGGTACCATATATCACAATGCCAGGTGTGGTGGCTCATGCCTATAATCTCAGCAGGCCCGGAGGCAGAGGCAGGAGAATTGGGAGGGATCGAGGCCTGGGTTACTTAGTGAGTTCAGGGTCAACCTCGACTACGAAGCATGACCCTGTCTCAAAAAACTAAAAAAAAAAAAAATTATTCGTCAGAAAATTAAAATGTGCTTTAAAAATAAGCTGTTGGCGATGTCTGTGATCCCAGCACTTTAGAAGGCTGGGACAGGGGCACATTAGTGTTCATAAGACCTTGTCTCAGAGTACCTAGATAGTGCACAGGCCTGGGGTGTAGCTCACTGCGAAGGCCCTGGGTTTAATCCCTAGCAGCACTCTCAATACTGGAAACCAGGCATAGTAAGTCAGTGAGTTAGCGGGTATGGTGGTGCACACCTATAATCCTAGCTCTCTGAGAGACTGAGGCAGGAGGTTTGGAAGTTCAAGCTCAGCCTGGGCAATTTAACTTGGTGAGACCCTGTATCAAAGGTGTGGTAGCAGGGACCATCCACACACACCTACCTAAGAATAATACTATGCAAAAACAGAGAACTAATTTTTATCACTGCCTGTTAACTGATTTGAGGCAAATAAAACTCTGTGCCTCACTTTCTTATGTAAAAATAGAAATAATAGGCTGTGGTGCTGACATAATAATTAATATAAAACAATTTAGATCTTTACCTGGCACATCTGTACATATTTTAGATTTGTAGGGTTGGTTTTTAGTTTTTGGTTTGTTTAGACTATATAGTTCAAACTGGCCTTGAACTCACTATGTAGCGTAAGCTGGTCACTAACTCATGGTAATACTTCTGAATCAGCCTCCCTTTTATTCGGATTAACGTTGTTTGCCACCACATCAGCAATATTTTAGAAAGATTGATTCTGATTATCATTATTTCCCTACATAAGAAAGAAGTCTAGATTTATATTAAAAAGCTACTCACAGAAGAAATAAAATAGCCAGCATACAAAAGAAAGGAAATTTAACTATATTACTAATAAAGAAATGCAGTTAAAAATAACTCTAGGGTATCTTTTTGTTCCATATTGGCAAAGTTTGGGAAAATGGAAACCACATAATTTGATGTGTTGTAGGAAAGAATAGGGATGACAGGCGTGAGCCACCACGCCCGGCACTGTGGTGTGTGGTACTGATTGCTGCTGGGCGTGAGTCTCCACACCCAGTATTGTATGTGGTTACCGGGGATCGGGTATCAAACCCAGGTCCTTGTGCTTGCAAGACAGGCACAGTAACCACTGAGCTAAATCCCCGGCACAGGAAAGAATATATTCTAATACAGTATTGGAGGAACCTAAATTGATACTGTGGTTTTTGTAGGACAGCCTATTCAATTTGAAAAGACCGCCTTTTGTTGTTTGAGAATATACTTATTAAAGTACTGTATATAATAGTGAAAAATTAGAATGAGCTAAAAAAAAAAATAGAATGAGCTATCTGGTCAAAGAAGAATAGTTTGTTCTAATAATTTCCATTTCCCAAAGACTGTCTCTGGGCCAAACACTATGCTTATCTCTCTTTTGAGAAAGGGTATTATTGCTATGTAATTCAGACAGTGATCTGAGTGCTGGAATTAGTTATGTGCCACCATGCCCAGCTCTGATTATATTCTTTAATCTTATTTTTTTGTTGTTGTTGAAAGTTGGTTTTTGGGGGGTTTTGTTGTTGTTGTTGTTGTTGTTGTTGTTGTGGAGATAGGGTCTCATTATGTAGTTCACACTAACCATGAACTCACGACATAGTCCAAGCTGGCTTCGAACTCATGGCGAACCTCCTGCCTCAGGTGTGCACCACCACGCCCAGTTTATATTATTTAATCTTTACTGAAACTTACAAATGTTTCATTTTATGGCAGAAAAAACTGAGGCCAGGAAGTTACTTACAACCTTACTAAGAGGTAGCACCAGAACTGCCTGCAAGGACTATGCTTTCCTTTTCAAAGTAGTGGCTAGTTTCCAAAGTAGTTTACGTCAGGGGACATAAAAAAACCCAGGATATACAATATTTCTTTTTTTTTAAAACAAGTATGTTAATACATGGATTTTTTTTTTTTTTTAATCAGACAAGGGCTAAGATTTAGCTCAGTGGTTCCAGTGCTTGCCTCACAAACACAGGGTCATAAGTTCGATCCCTGGTACAAAAACAAACAAGCAAAATTCAGACAAGTAGACAAGTTAGAAGTTTATTACATAAGGGAATGATATGACTGCATTGTTGTATAATTTTCGTTTTTCAACAAGCATATATTACCATAGTTATTTTATAATAAGAATTTTTGAAAGACAAAAACATTTTCTAAGAGAAAGCCAAGCTTTTTGCTTTTTTTCCTTTTGTCTTTCAGGTCATTCCAGTGAACTCTGCAGGCTCTCCTGTCGGAGACGTGCCATTCATCCGGTCAGGACTGTTGGGATTCGTGGGTCCAGTAAGTGATTCTTTCATGTTGATTTAATATTAATATTTAATGTTTACATGTGATATAAATATTTGGACTTCAGTTTATAGAACAGAACAAATTCTGACGAGTCCAAGGATATTATAATGCAATTTAGCTTCTGTTTAGTTGCAGTTCTTTAATAAGAATTCACAGCTGGGTGTGGTGGCGCATGCCTGTGATTCCAGCACGTGGAGGCTGACAAAGATCACCCTGTGTTAGAGGCCATCCTAGGCTACACAGTGAGATCCTATTTAAAAAAAAAAATAAATCATAAAATGGTGCTGAGCATGGTAGTACACACCTATGATCTCAGTTATCAGGAGGCTGAGGCAGAAGAATCACCACTAGTATGAGGCCAAGCTAGGCTACATAGTGAAACCCTGTTTTAAGAAGAAAAAAATAGAGCTGGAGATTTAGATCATTGGTTCTAGCATTCAAGCACAAGGTCCTGAGTTTGATCCCTGGTAACCACATACCACAATGCCGGGCATGGTGGCTCATGCCCATAATCCCAGCACTCAGGATGCAGAGGCAGGATTGCTGAGTTTGAAGCTAGCCTGGGCTACATAGTGAGTTCAAGGCCAGCCTGGAATATATAGGGAGATGCTGTCTCCAAAAAAAAAGGAACCAAAATACATAGGATTCGAAGCATTTTCATACAACTAATCAGCTGTACACCATGTGTAATAGTAAATTTTTGGAATGAAAATGACTTGTCAATCAACACATCATTCATATTTATAGGCACTTGGATTGTAGTACATATTATTATAGGCACTAGAGCCAGCCCAGACCTGAGCAGCCTGTTCTCCAGCGGCTCACAGTAGGCCTGATGCCCCCAGGATGGCAGAGCCAGGCCATGCAGGACTGGCAGGGTGCAATAGGAAGTTGGGCTATGCTTTTAAGTAACAGGTAATCATTTTCCCACTTAAGTTCAGGTCTCTCTATCCTTCGTTCATCTCTTACCCTTTCTTTCCCCCTCCTTTTAATACCTTCACTTAAGACTAAATCTATTTTTATTTCATTTCTTCTCTACTGTTTTTGGGCTGAGAAGATAAGGCGTAGGTCTAGGTGAATCACTGTCCTAGAAATAGTCTCTACCTATTTTCTCAGCTTCTTTACTGAACACCAAGAAATTCTCACAGACTCGCATCCTTTCAGCTTATGCTATTGAAGTCCAGGACGGCACTCTGGGCGTCACGTCACATGTGCATCCCAGCAGAAGACAAAGTGTAGTCCTGCACTCTCGTGCTCTCCCTCTTTTCCTCTCTCTCTCTCTCTCTCTCTCTATCTCTCTCTCTCTTTCCCCCCCCCACTCTCTCTCTCTCTCTGTTTTTTTCTCTCTCTCTCTTTAAGACAAGATGTGACTACTCAGTCTCGGCTGGCCTTGAACTCTGTATGTAGCCCTGGTTCGCCATCGCTGACTAAGGAGTGCCAAGTTATATACCTAGCTCTCTTTATTTTGAAACATGTCTTGCTAAGTTGCCCAAGCTGGCATCAATCTTGCGATACTCTTGTCTTAGCCTCCTGAGTATCTGGAAGTACATGCAAGCACCACCATGCCTGGCAATATTTAGGAATCTTTTCTTTTTTAAAAATAGGATCTCATGTAGTCCAGGCTAGCCTGAAACTTGTGGCTATCTTCCTGCCTCAGCCTCCTGACTACTAGGGTTACAGGAGTATGCCATCACACCCGGTTAATATTTAGGACTCTAATAAAGGTGAAAAGTTAATTTACTGGGAGTGTGAGTATTTACTCAGTGATCCTTTGAGGGCTGTGGTAACAGTTTCCCGCTGCTGTTATCTTCCTGCAAAAGAAAGCCTTCTCTTATGTCCCTCAAACCTTTTTGCTTTTTTGAGACAGCCTAACCTTGTAGTTGAGTCTGGCCTTGAAGTCATGATATAACCCAGGCTGGTCTTTAACTCACTGTGATCCTCCTGCCTCAGCCTCCTGAGTGGTGGAATAGCAGGTGTGTGCAACCACATACTCGGCTGGACCTTTTATTTTTAGGCTGTTTCTAATTTTATCAAATGGAACGGCTTTACCCTTATAAACTAGAAACAGTGATTCTCATGCTCAAACTTTAATCTGCTATTTCCAGTCATAAATTAATTAACATTTTTCTTGTCTGCATTCAACCTGTGAGCAGTTACAGAAGACAAAGTAATACATACCCATGGCCGGGAAAAGAAGCTATCTATACTTGTCTGAAATCCTACTTGGCTTTCTAACAAAATTCTTCCCTATGAATAAACATGAATAGATTATTCTCTTACATATCATAAACGTGGTTGGCTATAGGATGTCACTGATTTTCCCGTTGATTTCAGAGGTGTCAGAAGGTGAAGCTGTTCTTTAAAAATCCATAAAGTATAGCATTCTTTACTCATGTACATGTAATATACACTCATACATATGTATGTACACATTTTGTTCTGTTTTTCTAAAGCTTATTTATCATTTTTTATTTGATTTTACTGTTAGATTTTATATATACATCATGATCACACTCGACAGTAAGAACTTGTTCTAGTATATGATACAACTTAGTTCTCATTTTTTCCCATTCCCCTGCCTAACCTACATGTATGTACGCATTTTCTTAAATATTTATTTATTTATATAGAGACAGGGTCTTGCTTTGTAGTTCAGGCTTTCCCTGAGCTCACTGTGTAGCCCAGACAAGCCTCGAACGCACAGCAATCCTCCTGCCTCTGCTAAGTGCTGGAATTACACGTGTGAGCCACTATGCCCAGCATTAAAAATTGTATTTTTATCACATCCAACCCAGACCCGCAGACATGGTAGTCAAGCATCTGTCATCGTTTTTAGATTTATTTTAAAGAGAAAGTAGTTGGCACACACCTATAATCCCAGCTCTTGGGAGACAGAGGCAGGAAGCGCCTGGGAGTGCAAGGACAGCCCAGCCTAGAGAGCAGGACCTTGAAGGACAGCCCAGCCTAGAGAGCAGGACCTTGTTTCACACTCTCTCTCTCTCTCTCTCTCTCTCTCTCTCTCTCACACACACACACACACACACTCACGGTCAGAAAATATAGTGTGTTTTCTTGTTCAAACCAGGGAAACTAAGGAAAATCATTGTTATCTTCCAGGGCAGCTTGGTGTTCGTAGTTGGAAAAATGGATGGATTACTCATGGTTAGCGGTCGAAGACATAATGCTGATGACATTGTTGCCACTGGACTGGCGGTAGAATCAATAAAGACTGTTTACAGAGGAAGGTGAGTGGCACAGGTTCGAGTACCTGTTCGAGTACCTGAGAACGTGTGTGGTCCTGAGCAGTCCTGCAGGGTGAACGCTGTGTGAGTCTCTGCGCGGGACTGGACTGCCCGACTCTGACTGCATACTCCGGGGTCTGGTTCTTTGTTTGTAGTTAAGAGGAAGAGGATGTATCTACTTATTACTATTTATTAAATCTTGCAAAATTAAGGAGAGTTCCTACATTTCTTTAGCACAGAGGTAGTGGTGTTCAGGATAGTGGGCATGCCACTACTGTAGTTTATTTCTCACAATTATTTATTGTACTTGTTTTAATTAAATTATTATACTATTTTAATGTGTAGATTAACATAACCCATAAGTGCTAATAATTTCAAACTCTATGGAAACAGGCGTCTTTTTTCTTTATATATTTGGGTAATGTCTTATTTAGTAGTTTACAGTCATGGACATATATCTACAAAGCAATCTAAGTGTCCTTTCAGTTCTTTAAGAAGAAAAATTAGTCAAACCAAAAAACAACCGGTCCCTGAAGTGTGGGTCTTTGTAACATTGCTTCCTTGAGAAGTGAACTACACGGGACTCCGGACGTCCTATCTTCACCGCGCTGTGTCCCTAGCACTCAACACAGTGCCTTCCACACAGTAGGGACCTGTGCTGTGTGTGGATGGAGGGGAGGCAGGTGGGCAGCTGGCATGGTCAGCTCCAGTGGCTTCCCATTTTTTCATGCATTCATTCAGCAAATACTCATCGGATGCCAACTATATCCTGTCATCCTAGAAGCTTTGACTGTGGCTTTGAACAGAACAAGCCAAGTCTCCGCACATCCTCTCAGTGGGAATCAGACAGTAGCAAAGTGAACAGGAAAATAAACACACGATGGTGATTGCGCTGTGCTTACGTGGGGGAGGAGCTGCCAGCTTACGTGAGGTGGTCTGGGAACGCCTCACTAGTAAGGGGACATTTGAGCGGAGACCTCACTCAGAACTGACTCCACCCTCCCTCCCTGGCCTCCCCGGCCTCTGTGATCGGCCCTGCCTGCGTCTGACTCTCCCTCCTGCTCTCTGCTTCACCACTCTGCTCTAGGCACACTGGCCTTCTTGCTGTTCCTCAAACCTGCCAAGCTCGTCCCTACCTCAGAACCTTTTCGCTTTCCGTTCCTTCTGCCCGGAATCCTCTTCCTCCAGATCTCCACGTGGCTCGCGTCCTCACCTCATTCAGGTCTCTGCTCCAGTGTCCGCTCCCCAGGGAGGCGCTCCCCAGCCACCCGCACGCACGCCCCGGCCCCGGCCCCGGCCCCGGCCCCGGCCCTGCCCCGGTGTGCTTCCCGGCACTCGCGGCAGCGTGGCCTTTTCTCCCTTATTGGTTTTGTTCTGTCTCTGACACGTAAGCTCCATGTAGAAAGGAACTGTGTTTTATTTGCCACTTTGCCCCTAACATTCATGACAGTGGTGTGGAATACATGTTTTTGAATGAGTCCATCTTCATTTTGGTGATATTGATTGCACATTTTCTTTTCTAAACTACTCATCTGTGGGTGGTATGGTGGGGCTGTCTCCTCTCTGTGATTCCAGTTAAACAAAACAAGTAGGACTGTTTGTGAAAGGAGTCTGATGTGTTTGATCTGTCTCTCTTAGAATTGCTGTGTTTTCTGTGTCTGTGTTTTATGATGAGCGCATCGTGGTGGTTGCAGAGCAAAGACCTGATGCATCCGAGGAAGACAGTTTCCAGTGGATGAGCCGCGTGCTGCAGGTGAGCACATGGCGGGTCTGTCTCCTCCATGGAGCACTTTGTTGGGCTGCTGTGTCAGCCAGTCATGGCTCAAATATTCTGGACACTGTCGTCATCAGAGTCGGATAACTAATGCCATTTCTCCTTGTGAGCTACATAATATTTTTCTACTTACATTGCCGAGAACAGCTGAACCGGTTTGCCTCAGCAGATTCTCTCGTGCCCAAGTATCTGTGGAAGTCTTTACTGTCCGTGTGTGGAACGTATCTTTGACTACACTCAGTTCATTCCGCAACAGTTAGTCAGTCTTCCAACACTGAGTGGCCCCTTATGTGTGAGGCTTTGCGAGAACAGAAGATGTTAATATTCTGAAGGAGCTTTGCTGTAGAGTTAAAGGTGGTGCTAGATGAGACAACCCATGAGGGAGGGAACATGACTTGGACTCCGTATCCAGGATGTGGTTCTGGTGGGGAGCAGACTAAAAGTGGGGAGAGAGCCTAGAGTTTATTAAGAATTGTGAATTGGGGCCCAGGGATTTAGCTCACTGGTTCTGGCACCTGTTTTGCAAGTGCAAGGGCCTGGGTTCGATCCCCAGGAACCACATACCATACTGGGTGTGGAGACTCAACGCCCAGCAGCAACCAGTACCACATACCACAGTGCCGGGCGTGGTGGCTCACGCCTATAATCCCAGCACTCAGGATTGCTGTGATGTGAGTTGGAGGCTGAGCTCAGGGTTAGTCTGAACTACAAAGTGAGACCCTGCCTCAAAAAAAAAAAAGAATTGTGAATTGGGCTGGGGATTTAGATCAGTGGCACTGAGCCTGCCTCACAAGCTCAAGCTCCTACATTCATTCCCCACTGCTCTCCAGACAAGAACCAGGAATTTGAATTTCTCTACCCCTCAGCAGGTACCTGAACCCTACTGAGTTTGTCTTCTAACCTGTAAGGTAGGGAAAGTTGCCTGTTTTACAGAGGTATCGGAAGGAGTGAGTGAGGTGATGTAATGGGAGGATGTCATTCTTCACTCAGTGAGCATGAGGATTCTTTTTTTTTTAAGTGCTGGGAATTGAACCCCGGGGCATTCTACCAGTCTTCTCCAGCTGCAGCTCCAGGCCTCCTCCTTCTTTTTCTTTTTTTCTTTCTGTCTTTTTTTTCTTCTGTTTCTTGTTCTTCTTCTTATTCTTCTTGTTCTTCAGTTTTGCTAAATGGCCCAGTCTGGGCTGGAACTTGTGACCTTCCTGCCTCAGCCTTTAGTACAGACCTGAGCATGAATCTTATTGATACTAAAAAATAATGACCGTAAGCATTATCACTAATAAAGGAACAAGAGAAGTTCATTCTGTCTTAAATAACACTTCTTGTGCTTTTTGTCTCTACTCTTCCACTTAGCGTTTACCACCATGTCAGTAGTGGTACTTGTTACCTGTTTTCTGATCCACTGTAAGATCCACAAAGGCCAACATGCCCCTGTCTCTTCTGCTTACTGCTCGGGCTGTAGCCCTGAATAGCTTAGTAAATATTAAATAGTAAATATTGGTTGGCTGACTGAGTGGTCTGAAGAACGCCTGCGCTGCCCTTGCCATAACAGCTTAGATGTAACTGGACCTGTATCCATTGTCTTTAACTTTTCTGCCTGGCACTTTTGGATATATTAGATACAATGCAAGCAACCATGAGATGAGTGACAAAGTTAATGACTTCAGAATCCCTCTATCTCCATCCTGGACATTTTATTGTTTGAGACAGGGTCTCACTCTGTATGTAGTCCAGGCTGGCCTTGATTTCACTGTGTAGCCTAGACTGGACTCAAACTAACAGTGATCCTCCTGCCTCAGCTTCCCAAGTACGGGATTACAGGTGTGCATCACTGTGTCTAGCTTGACTTCTCAGATTTGTTTCTGTCATCAGAGTCAGTCATTCTGAATTACCAACTGATCTAGCACAGACTAATTGTACTAATAAATCAGAGAAAGGAAAATGACTATATGTAAGCAGAAGGATGCAGGATATGGCTGGTCTCTGAAAAATGGCTAAAAGCAAACATGCAAAGAGAATATTTTTCATACCATTTATAGTTGCAAACAAATATAGACCTTGTTTCATAGAAAATGAACTTTGGGTCATAATGGTGGAGACACGGTAAATTATACATTTTTCCATCTATTATAGAGAAGTAAATATATTTGAAGTTCTCAAGATTTTGTTTAGATTTCCCAGGGAAATAGGAATTACCAATTCAAATCCTTGTATTAGTGATTTGGTGTCTGATTCAGGCATGAAGTGAGATGCTGTTGTCTTCCTAGGCTCAGCTGGGTCATAGTGTATAGCAGAGAATATTCTAGAAGGTTATAGACTGGAGATAGTTCACTGCAGCTCTCAAATAGGTGCCTAACTCAGCACTTTCTAAGGAAAAGTGGCTAGTAAAATGATTTACTAGATGTTATATTTTCAGGGGACAGTCCAGGCTACCTGTAACACACTCAATAACTTTTTGTGTATTGTTTTTCTATTTGTTTTATTTATTTATTTATTTATTTATTTATTTATTTATTTATTTATTTATTTATTTATTTGGTTTTGGTTTTTACCTTTTGTGTCTTCTAAAAGACAGCAACTCGGGAACTCTTCCAGACTTCGTATTTCCCGGTCACATGTGTTCTCATGTAGGATAGTCAGAGAAATACGAGTGTCAAGTCTGTTACCTTGGTCTTTTAAATTGTTTTAATAAACAGCTTTGTCTGTCATTTGTGACTCCCTTTATTTTGGCTGTTTGTCAGTATATTCTCCTAAAATTCCACAGTAGTTCAATTTTAGTGAAGCCTGTGGGTCGTACAATGGGATCCTCTTAACAGATGTGTTTTGAATTGGTATTATTAATTTGGTTAGTTTTAAGGGATGGTTGAATTTGGTGTTGGTGACACACACTTACAGTCCCAGCTACTTGAGAGGCTCAAGTAGGAGGATGGCTTGATTTCCAGAACCACCTTGACCAGCACAGACCATGTCTTAAAGATAGACAGATAGATAGACAGACCAAAATCATACAGATGAAATAAATTATCAAGTATTAAATTTTAACAGGAAAAGTAGACATGTGTTCCTCTGATGTAGAGCAGTAGGGATGAATTATCCAGTTTGAGTTCTAGGTAATTGTACTAACTTAAAGTATGGCCAAGGCATTATCTTTGGTTTCTGGTTTCATTTAAATTTGAATGTGAAAGCTGAGTGTGCTAGTCCACACCTGTAATCCCAAATTCAGGAGGCTGAAGAGGAGGATCGCTGTGAGTTCAAGCCAGTGTAGGCTGTGTAGTGCACTCAAAGCCAGTTTGAGCTACATAGTGAGACCATGTCTCATAAAACAAAAACCAAAAAAAAAGAAAGTTTGAACTAAAACACAGGTACTGGAAAAGTGACATGAACAGAAAGTCCTTTCTTTTAGGATTAATGTGCCCATACTATCTATCAGCGGTAGTTTTTTAGGAGCTCACCTTCAATATGCCTTTCCAAAGCTTAGTTTTTTCAGTCTTTTTGCATTTGTATTTTATCATTTACATAATACTCAAATTGTCTGAAAATAGTAACATGAACAACTGTTTTGAACTTTGTAGACACAAGCACAGTTGACCCTGAGCGAGCATATTGTGACATGGCTGGCAGCAGAGCACAGTCAGGTCGCCCGTGGCCTTACTGTGTTTCTCAGAGGCAGCACCTGGCAGCATGGCGCGTCACTAAAGTGGGAGCACATTTAGAAAGCCACTTTTTTTTAGAACACAAATACTTTGCTTCTTTTTAACTTAGCTATGTTGACCAGGCAAAACCAAATTTCAAAGATTTTTAAAACCAAATTTCAAAGATTTTTGACAGATACTGTTCAAAAGAGAATGTGTTGAGGTTAATAAATCAGTATCTAGCCCTACCCGTGTAGAGAATCTACGATTCTTTGTTCTGTTTATCTCTGCCATAGTTGAAAGATGTGTGGGATCTCTGTTTTGTCCTGTTTTCAGAGACAGAGGATCTCGCTTTGTATTTCAGGCTAGCCCTGAACTTGATATGTTGCCCTGGCAAGCCTCAAACTCAGCAATCCTCTTGCCTCTGCCTCCGGAGTGCTGGGAAATGTGTGGGATCTTAATGATTTTTTTAGGAGATCACAGTGATCTAGACTCTAGACCTGGTGTGAATAAATAAAATCCAACCAAAAAATTATGAATTATGCCAGGAATATGTTAAATGTAACAAAAGTAACCTCATTTAATGTTTTTCTTTGTATTTTTCTAGGCAATCGATAGCATTCATCAAGTAGGAGTCTATTGTCTTGCTCTGGTGCCTGCCAATACATTGCCAAAAACACCACTAGGAGGAATCCATATATCTCAGACTAAACAGCTCTTTCTGGAGGGATCTCTACATCCTTGCAACATACTTATGTGCCCACATACGTGTGTGACGAATTTGCCAAAGCCCCGGCAAAAGCAACCAGGTAATGCACTGGCTTTCAGGCCATAACATCACAGTTAGAACTTTAAGAACCGACATCTGACAGGGAGATTCTTTGGATACAATCTGAGTTTACAAAGGCTAGCTAGTAACACAAGAAAAATACCATCTGACAAAAAGCAAGGATTGAGACGGGGCCGGGGAGTTAGCTTAGTGGTTCCGGCGCCTGTCTTCCAAGCACAAGGACCCGGGTTCGATCCCCGGTCACCACATACCATACTGGGTGTGGAGACTCACGCCCAGCAGCAACCAGTACCACATACCACAGTGCCGGGCGTAGTGGCTCACGCCTGTAATCCCAGCACTCGGGAGGCAGAGGCAGGAGGATTGCTGTGATGTGAGTTCGAGGCTGAGCTCAGGGCCAGCGTGAACCACAAAGCGAGACCCTGTCTCAAAAAATCTAAAAAAAAAAAAAAAAAAAAGCAAGGATTGAGAGCCTGAGGATAGGCTTTATTGGGTTTATTCCTGTCTCTTCCAAGTAGTATCCTTCTAATTCTCCTGTGTATACAATGTGGGTCAAGATGATCAGAATTCTACTGGTAGAACGAGGTAAAAAGAAAGTACTATAAGGGAAGCTTCTGATTATAAGCCTAGCTGGTGTTGGTATCTAATGTATATGATCCTAAAGTATTGCTTTCAGCTCTGGAAACTAAAGATCTGAAAAGTTAAGTATCTTCCTCCAAGTCACAGAGAGATGTGTGTAGGGCCACTGAAATCCAACCCGTATGCCGCGTAGCGCTGCCCTTCAGTTGGGAATCTGGGTTGGAGCCACCCCCTCGTGTTCATTTTCCAGGGTGAGGGATTTGAGTTGAGCCTGTCATTCCTCTGGAGAGCAAGATAATTAGTTCAGAAGTTTTCAGAAGGATAAGCACAAAGTAAATAGCCCATTTTGTGTTTGTAGTATCTCTGTGAATGCAAAGTCAACTAATAGTATGTGATTTTCCATTTGGAAAAAAAAAAAAAAAACAAGTAGTTTCACCTTTTTGCCTAATTTCAGAGCGAATGAATAGTACAGGACTAAGTAGGAGGCTAAGAGCAGGTGTAATTGATTGAAGGTCAGACATGTTAAAATATCCATTAAATCCAAAAATGTGATCTTTAGGTTTTATTGATTCTTTTCAAGAGATGCTAGTATGAGGCTCCTCGTTTCTGGTATGACTGACAGAAAGTGAAAGCCAGGATCTAGCCTCCTCTGGTCCTGCCACACACACATGTACACATAATGTGCCCCAGTGTCCAAGTGTGTTAAGGAAAGAAGATGAGAAAAGGAAGAGAAAGTGTGAAATTATATTTCTGTAAGGAAGCTTTTTACTGAAAGGTAAATGTGAAATGTAATACGTATAAGGTAAGCCTTCAAGATTCTAGGATATTGACCAGGGTATCAAGATGTTAGTGTGGTGTGCAGTGGCTGGAGAGAATTTTCAATCACCTGGGCATATTACAGATACATAAGAACAGGCATGATGCTAAGTGTGGTGGTACACACCTGTAACCCCAGCATTCTGTGAGTTGGAACAGTAAAGCAGGAAGATTGTAAGTTTAAGCCCAACCTGAGCAACTCAGTAACTTATAGTGAGACCCTGTCTCAAAATAAAAAAGGGCTGAGGATGTCACCCAAGCACATATTCTCTTGGTTCAGTTTCTAACACACACACCTACACACAGGAACCTATTATCCTAGCACTCTGGGAGCCTGAGGCAGGGAGTTGAAATGTCTGATCCAAGCCTGGGCAATTTCATGAGACCCCATCTCAATAATAAAGACAGTGACCAGGATGTAGCTCAGTGCTGAGGCACCGGGCTCTCACCATTATCACAGAAGACATAACGTCCACAGATCTGCATGTAGGGCTATGAATTTTGCTGCATGATAGGATGTACGCTTAATATGCCTGAGACCCCGGTTCAGTCCTACCACTAAGTCTCCCCTCTCCTTACCTCAGATTCTGTTAAAGTTCTTTATTGTCGTGGAAAATTTTATTTTGAATAATATTTAACATGCAATTCTTTTTTTTTTTTTTTTTTTTTTTTTTTTTAGGTTTTTTTTTTGGAGACAGGGTCTCGCTTTGTGGTTCAGGCTGGCCCTCAGCTCAGCCTCCAACTCACATCACAGTCCTCCTGCCTCTGCCTCCCGAGTGCTGGGATTACAGGCGTGAGCCACCACGCCCGGCACTGTGGTATGTGGTATTGGTTGCAGCTGGGGTGAGTCTCCACGCCCAGTATTGTTATGTGGTTACCGGGGAATTGAACCCGGGTCCTTGCGCTTGCGAGACAGGCGCGGGAACCACTGAGCTAACTCCCCGGCCCAACATGCAATTCTTTCAACAAAACTTTTATATTGGAATGGATACTTCAAAGATATTATTTAGGGGCCAGGGATTTAGCTCAGGTTTCCGGCGTCTGACTTGCAAGTGCAAGGACCGGGGTTTGATCCCCAGTAACCACACACAATACTGGGCGTGGAGACTCAGGCCCAGCAGCAATCAGCACCACATACCACAGTGCCGGGCGTGGTGGCTCACGCCTATAATCCCAGCACTCGGGAGGCAGAAGCAGGAGAATTGCTGCGAGTTCCAGGCTTGCCTGGGCTACATAATTGTGCAGGGCCAGCCTGAACTACAAAGTAAGACCCTGTCTCAAAAAAAAAAAGACACATTGCTGAGCTCCCAGAGAGCACGTAGAATCTGTTTCATCCTTTTTGATAAAAGTATTATGGGATTCAATATTTTTACTTCCTGCTGCAGGAAGTAAAACATGGCATCAACAGGCAGAGATAATAAGGGAATAGCACAGAATTTGGGGTTTGAGAAAAATACAAAAGTGTAGAGAAGGGTAAGGAATAAGGGGAGAAAGGAAAGGAAAGAGGAAAGGGATGAAGGCAGCCCGAAGGCTACAGCCTCACAGCGATGCCTGTGAGCACTTTCATGGGCGGGAGTGTGTGTGCTGAGGGCTAGTCTTGTCTTTGAGTGGCAGAAAATGCAACAGCACCTCAAATAAGAATCGGGTTTGTTTCTTTCTGAGGAAAAGAAAGTTTAGAGTTAGGCAGCACAGAACTACTGTGGTCATTCCTAGTCTTCCACCACCTGTCAGTTTTGTTCTGTGTTTGATCAGTCAGTCAGTATTATAAGTATCTGCCACACAGCAGATAACCCAAGAATCCTGTAGGCTGAAATAACAGCAGTTGTTTTTCACCTGTGGAGTATTGGATTAGCTGGGCTGGACTCTGCCCCAGGGTGCAGGCCGCGTTCAGAGCTGTCCGTCCAGCTCCTCATCATGCGACTGGCAGCTTCATAACCACATTTCTCTCAGGGCAGATGGCAGAAGCCAGAAGGCCAGCCAGGCCACGCAAGCTTATTTAAAGCCTCAGCTTGTGCCCCGGTCTCCTAACATCTCTCCTTGTCCAGGACAAGCCAGACTGTGTCCAGAGTCAGAGCAGAGAAGTAGGCTCTTCCCACGTGTCCACAGCTAGGGCAGGAAGGAGAGGAAGGACTGTGGGAAAAGGGGGTGATCTGCAGCACTCTTCTTTGCCAACTGTCTCAGGGGCCAGTAGTCTGCCTAGCAGGTGACAGGAGAGGTTAAGAAGGGAAACCTTTCCCTGGAATGTATTTTCTAGAAACTGCATCTACAACTTCTGCTTGCATAGGATGAATTCTGTGCTAATGGAGATAGTTTTTCCCAGACATGTGTCCAGCAGGAAACCGAGGCCTGTGTTATTAAGGAGGCAGAGAATGGGTATTGGGTTGGTAGTTTTTGCAGCAAGAAACTTACAGAGCTTTGTTCCATAAAACAGGAAGGTGTATATTTACAGGTACAGTGCTGTCTAGTTAGCTTCCTAGAGTTACTGGTTTCAGTAATTTTTACTCTTTTAGCCACAGACTCGAGAATTATACACAGAAAAAATGGGGAAAAAACAAACAAAAACAGTTGAACACAGAAGAGTCTCAGAATATTGCCACTGAATTTTTTTGTGGATTTACTCCGCAAAATTCACTTTAAAAAAATGTGTGTATATTTACAGTGTGAATTCAGGATTGGACAGTTTACACAATCAAGTACATTCTGGGTCCCTGATTGTATAACAGGCTGTTTCAAAAGTGATATATCTGTAATCTGTTATTCAGTTTTGTGTGAAAGCATGTTATTTTTTTTTTCCTTTTTTTTAGGTTTTTTGAGACAGGATCTCGCTTTGTAGTTCAGGCTGGCCCTGAGCTCAGCCTCCAACTCACATCACAGCAATCCTCCTGCCTCTGCCTCCCTAGTGCTGGGATTACAGGCATGAGCCACTGTGCCTGGCACTGTGGTATGTGATACTGGTTGCTGCTGGGCGCGAGTCTCCACACCCAATATTGTATGTGGTTACCAAGGATCAAACCCGGGTCCTTGCGCTTGCAAGACAGGTTCTGGAACCACTGAGCTAAATCCTCGGCCCAAGCATGTTGCATATTGACTCAGAATTGCAGTAGACATTTGTAGACAGATTGATCCACAGTCAGGAGTGTAGGAATGCATCCTTTTTAAAAGTTTTTTCTGACTTATAAATTTTTAAGACTGTTTAAAAAATATTTTCACACAAAGTTAGCAGATGGTACAGAATGTACATTTTTAACCTTTATTCAGCATCCCTGATATTTGCCCTATTAAAAATGATTGTATGAGGCTGAGGATGTAGTTCAGTGGCTCCACACCTGCCTCATAAGCATGAGGCCTGAGTTTAATACCTTGTACCAGGTGTGGGGGTGGGGCGGAATACCATTGTGTGGCTGGGTGTGGTGACACAGGCCTGTAATCCCAGGGTTTGAGAGGCTAGAGCAGGAGTATCACAGTAAGTTTCAAGCCACCCTGGGTTACACAGTGAATCCAAGGCCAGCCTGAACTACATAACAAGACCCTATCTCCCCCTCAAAAAATGTCATCCATATTTATTCTATTGTACTGTAAAACATTAGAAATTATTCCTCCTATCCAGCTGCACTCCTGTACTCATTTTTCTATTCCTTCTCCATTCTCTCATCTTCTTCAGAATTTTGTAAACATGGGGCTGGGGAGTTAGCTCAGTGGTTCCGGCACCCGTTTTGCAAGTGCAAGGACTTGAATTTGATCCCCGGGAACCACGTACCATACTGGGTGTGGAGACCCACACCCAGCAGCAACCAGTACCACATACCACAGTGCCGGGCGTGGTGGCTCACACCTGTCATCCCAGCACTCGGGAGGCAGAGGCAGGAGGATTGCTGTGATGTGAGTTGGAGGCTGAGCTCAGGCCCAGCCTGAACTACAAAGCGAGACCTGTCTCAAAAAAAAAAAAAAAAACCTAAAAAAAAAAAGAATTTTTTGAACATAATATTTTGTGTTATATTCATTTTTTAGCTCTCCTGTATGTTATGTTTGTGGTGTTTGTGTTGTATCTGACTTATTTCATTTAACATATCCTCCTTTTCTGTTTTTTATTCATGTTGCTGCAAATGACAGAATTTTGTCCTTTCTTATAATTAATATGTGTCATCGGTACAAATTATTGGGCCTCGCTGGGACATTTCAGTGTGTAATGTTTGATGCTTTGATCTATGCTCTCTTGCCCTCTGCCTTCCTCCCAGCTCTGTTCCCACTAACCTTAGTCCCTCTTCAGCTTCCATGTCATCTTTTTGTTTTGTTTTAGCTTTAATAAAACTCTTCTGTTATCCCTGATAAACTTTCCCCCTGACCTCTTGGATAACAGCTTTCTTCCAGACTAGATCCTTATGCCCGTTAAGCTATCTTTGAGGATTATACTCTGATAGGAACTGATGAATTTATTTATTAGTAGAACTAGTACAGCTCCTCAGAATGAAACTTCCCTGCATACTAAACTGCAGTAGCTCTCTACTCTCCTCACCCCCTGGCTGGTCTGTACTTTTCGGCTGCCTTTTGGCTACAGTGCCAGCCTATCAGCCTTGTTGAGTGAATTTTTTTTTTAACTGGGCATGGTGCCACACTCCTGTAATCCCAGGACTGGAGAGGCTGAGGCACGAGGAATGTGCTGAGTTTGAGGCCAAACTGAACTACACAGTAAGACCCTTTCTCCAAAATTTAAATATGCAAAAGAATGTTTTAACCAGTTTTAATCAATCTGGAAGTGCTTTGAGGATATGAAGCTTGAGTTAACTGTCTACACAAGTTAATTTTCGCATCTCCTACAGGTGTTGGTCCTGCTTCTGTGATGGTTGGGAATCTGGTTGCTGGTAAACGCATCGCACAAGCTGCAGGAAGGGATCTGGGGCAAATTGAAGAAAACGATTTAGTGAGGAAGGTAAGTGCTGATGTTTGAAATGAGTCAAGGATGTAACTTAGCTTTCCGGTAGCAGAAGAAGGACCTGTTACATGACTGTTTTGAAAATTGCTAACCTTTTCTTCTACTTTATGACTTCAGCACCAGTTTTTGGCAGAAATTTTGCAGTGGCGAGCCCAGGCCACCCCTGACCATGTCCTCTTCATGCTGCTAAATGCTAAGGTATGAAAAGTTCATTGCACATCTCATCAGCTGAACCCTGTGGGAGTATCTTAGAACTCCTTGCTGTCCTTTTTAATTAGAAATTGTGTGTTACCATCTAAAGGAATTATAGCCTTCTTTTTGCTTTGATATAGAAGGATAGTAAGTGCAGTCACTTTATGGTTGAATGAGATCTCCCAGAGTGCTTTGTAAAAAACCGTCTTGTTTTCTGATCAAGTCTCCTTTAATTCAGTTCTGATAAAGATACACACACAGACACACACACACACACACACGTATATCCATCTTGTAGAAGAATATTGGATGTCCAAAAAATTTCATAATACATTAGGAGAAAATAGGATATAAAGCATTAATCATATACTGAGGACCCTGTTTTTGGTGCTTATGTTGCATAACTGTTTGTTTGTTTGTTTGTTTGTTTGTTTGTTTTTTGAGACAGGGTCTTGCTTTTGTAGTCAAGCTGGCCCTGAACTCACTGTGTAGCACAGGCAAGCCTCAAACTCACAGCAATCCTCCTGCCTCTGCCTGCCGAGTGCTGGGATTATAGGTTTAAGCCACCGTGCCTGGCATTGTGGTATGTGGTTACTGGGAATCCAATTTGGAACCTTCCACTTGCAAGGCAGGCACTGGAACCACTGAGCTAAATCTTTGGCCCTTTCTAGTATATTTGAATGTTGTAAAAGCCAAGGTCTGTAGATCACCCATTAAGGGGTTGGGCTAAGAAATTAGCTCTCTTAAAAAATTTGTGAGCCAGTTATGGTGGTGCCTGTCTATCATTCCAGAGCTCTGGGCCAAGGTCCAGCCTCTTAGCAACTCAGTGAAACTTGTCAAAATAAAAAAGAGTGGGGGACATGTCTTAGTGCCTAAGCCTGGGTTCAGTTCTCAGTACTACAAAACAATAGTGAAAGTAATAACAATAAATTATTTTAAAATTTATTAGAAGTATAAACCCTGTACATTATTGAGCTTAATTGTGATATTTCAGTGCCTGCGTGTAGCATGCACCAGTCAGATGGAAATTAGTTCTTTGTGTTCATTTAAACCATGGCTATGGAGCTCACATTCTTAACACACTATACAGCCGTTTATAAGTGATACATTATGATGCTGTTTTAAAATCATTATATGTAAAATTATATATAATACTCATTTTAGTACTATTTTTACATTAATCAAATTTAAAAGTTTTTTAAGAAATAGCTCTGTAAAGCTTGTAATTTGTGGGCCGGGGATTTAGCTCAGTGATTCAGGCACCTGCCTTGCAAGTGCAAGGTCCCAGGTTCAATTCCCCGGTAATCACATACAACAGTGCCGGGTGTGGTGGCTCACTCCTATAATCCCAGCACTCTGGCAGAGGCAGGAGGATTACTGAGTTTGAGGCCGAGTTCAGTACCAGCCTGCACTACAAAGCAAGACCTTGTTTCAAAAAACTAAAAAAAAAAAAAAAAAACCTTGGAATTTGTGAGATTTTTTTACCCATTATATACAATTACAGTCTGAGCTGGGGATTTAGCTCAGTTTTTCCTGTGTCTGCCTGGCAAGCACCAAATCCCGAGTTCAATTCCTAATACTACATATCACAATGCCGGGCATGATGGCTCATACCTCTAATTCCAACACATAGGAGGCAGAGACAAGAGGATTGTGGTGAGTTCAAGGCTACATAGTAAGTTCAGGACCATCCTGGACTACAGAGTGAGACCCTGTCTCAAAAAAACTAAAAAAAAAAAAAAAAAATTACAGTATGAGATAGTGTGGTACTAGCAGGACAGATGAAGAACAGCCTCCTGGAATACAACTTGATCTTGTCCAGTAGAGTGGAAACTTGGGAATCTACTGATCCCCAAGTTATAATTCTGGGACTCTACACTATCAAAACTCATGTATTAGGGCTGGAGATTTAACTCAAGTGGTACCGGGCCTACCTTGGAAGCATAAGGCCCTGAGTTAGATCCCCAGTACTGCAAAAAAAAAAAAAAAAAAAAATCTATTTCAGTATCAAGATACATGTACAAAATGACAATGTTCAGCAGTAAAATGGATAAATAAATTGTCACATCTTCACATAGTCAAATATTACGCAGCAGTAAACATGGAAGAACTAAAAGCACAGCAGCAAAATAATGCTTCATGTTAAATGATAGAAATAGCACAAATGGATATATACAATTCCATTGATAATGCCTCTCAGAAATTTTATGTGTGCTAAAAATATACAGAAGAGCCGGGTGTGGTAACTCACACCAATAATCCCAGCACTCAGGAGACAGAGGCAGGAGGATTGCTATGAGTTCGAGATTAGCCTGGGCTACATAGTGAGTTCAGGGCCAGCCTGAACTACAAAATGAGACCGTCTCAAAAAAACAAAAAAAACCCAGAAAAATCAGTAAGTAATAAAAAAAAGTCAAGACGATAGTTATCTGTGAAGAAAAAGGACCATGGGTGCTTTTGAGCTGCCAGAGGAGCCCTCCCTTTCTGTGCTGGCGCTTACACTGAGGCTGGCTTGATAGTTTCTCATTAAATTCCATGTGTATTTTACACTTTCCCTTACATTGTACCATACTTTACAAGGGGAAGGGACTTCAAAAGCTTGCTTAATATAGCTTTATGAAAGTCCACAGAAATTATTTTCAGGATAAGAAAATTTGACTCCTTTTTCATCTCCTGTCTTTCTGGTAGTGAGCACACTCTGATTAGTCTTGTTTCCATCTTCACTAGAAGTGGATATGACCTTTGGGGTTTGCACTTACTGTCTTGACCTCACTTGCTACATTCTACTGTACTTTGAGTCCCTGTAATTTTGCTGTGCTCGTACTCACATAAAATTTTATTTTTTAAAGAATTATGTACTTTTAAAACCATTTTAAATAGGAAAAACTTTAAATGCATAAATATATTTCATTTAAATTAATGTTAATATACCCCGAGTACCGACAAGCGTTGAAAAAGAAATCTCCCACCTGGCTTTTTTGGTTTTGTTTTGTTTTATTTTTTGAGACAGGATTTTGCTATGTAGTTCAGGCCAGCTTTGAACTCACTATGTAGCCCAAGCTGGCCTCAAACTCACAGTGGTCCTTCTGCCTCAGCCTCCCTTTCCACAGAAGTTACGGGCTTGCACCATCATGCCCGGCTGCCCCACCTGGCTTCTAGGGGAATTGAGTTTGCCCCAGTCCACTAATGACTCACAAAGGATGATCTTCCAAAGCACAAGCCTTTTAGATAGATAAATAGAGCTGTGCTTGCTCTATTTATTTCCTCACTGAGCTTTTTGTTTGGCTGGTGGATTTTTTTGTTTGTTTCAAGGCATTGGGAATTGAACCCAGGGCCTTCCCACTGAGCAATATCCCTCGCTGCCCTGCCCTTTTTCATTTATTTGCCTGAGCTGGGCTGCATTTCGTGATCCTCTTGCCTCTGCTTCCTAGAATGCTGGTATTAGAGGTATTGAGCCACCTTTCTGAGCTTTGATCAGCTTATCTTTTTCTCTGTTTAAAGGGAACTACTGTGTGCACAGCCAGCTGCCTTCAGCTTCATAAGCGAGCAGAGAGGATTGCATCAGTTCTGGGGGACAAAGGGCATCTAAATGCAGGAGACAATGTGGTGTTGCTCTACCCACCTGGTAAGTATTGAATTATCAGCAGACTTAACCCCAAGTTCCATTACTCACCTCCATACACAGGAGAGGACAGAGTTTGGAGCCAACACCTATAGCCGCAGAAACATTCCCAGCAGCACTAGGAGCACTGGGCCAGAGCACTTAGACACAGCCCTCGGAGCTGTGCATGTGCTGGCTCTGCTGGAGTCCGGTCTGCTTTACTTAGACGTCCATTATCAGTACTTGGCACAAAAGGCACCCAGTAAATATTAAATATGTGAGTTAGTAAATAAATACCTAAACTACCTGACTCTTGGGAGCACCCAAGACAGGTGCTCTGAGGCCAGGCACAGTGGCACACACTTCTGCATTTCGCACTCATTAATGCAGTGCCATCTGAGAAGCCCAATTGCTTTTTCTGTAGCAGCCATCTAAATATTAATGAAAGCTCAAGTTTTCCTGGCTCTGCTTTCTCCATTCTTTTTTTTTTTAGGCTTTTTGAGACAGGGTCTCGCTTTTGTGGTTCAGGCTGGCCCTGAGCTCAGCCTCCAACTCACATCACAATCCTCCTGCCTCTGCCTCCCGAGTGCTGGGATTACAGGCGTGAGCCACCACGCCCGGCACTGTGGTATGTGGTACTGGTTGCTGCTGGGCGTGGGGTCTCCACACCCAGTATTGT
>PVIR01021299.1:7853-29770 GCA_004026965.1 Petromus typicus
AGTATCTGTTGGAAGAAGGGGGAAAAATGATGAGATTGTAACAAAAAAGTAAGGAAACAAATTTTATGTATATGGGGGGGTGGTAGGGTGGGTAGGGCTATGGGAAAAAATGAGAATTAAGTTGTGTCTTATACTGGTACAAATCCCCATTATGGAGTGCAATCATGATGCGTATATGTAATGTACCAATAAAAATTTAAAAAAATTTTTTTTAAGTATCTGTTCAAGTATATTATAAAAATAAATTTTAAGAATGTTCTTAACCTACAATTGTCAAAACACTTAGGAATGAAGACATCTAATATAAATATGTCCAAAGGAGAAAATGGTGATATCTATGAGGCATTTTCAGTATTTCAGAGCCCCAATGGAACACTAGAATCATTCGTCATTTTATAATGATGAATTTGAATTTGTCATTTTATAATGATGAAAAGTTCCATTTGAAATTTTTGTGTTCTTCATCAATTAAAACAGAAAAGTTAATTAATATTAAATAGGGTAATTAAAAGTACTTTTCAAGCAGTACATGGAAGAAAAAACCTCAGTGGAGATGTCTTGGAAGGGTACAATTTCAAAACAAACTGACCAACACTAAATTAGAAGAGAGAGAGCTGAGGGTATATTAAACAGAGGAGTACTTGCCTACCATGCACATTGCCCTGGGTTCAATTCCCTATACCAGGGCCAGGGATTTAACTCAGTGATTCTAGGGTTTATCTGGCAAGCACAAGGTCCTGAGTTCGATCCCCAGTATCACTTACCACAACGCTGGGCGTGGTAGGTCACATCTGTGATTCTAACATTTGGGAGACAGAAGCAGGAGGATTGCTGGGAGTTTGAGGCTAGCCAGGGCTACACAGTAAGTTCAGGGCCAGCCAGAACTACAAAGTGAGACCCTGTCTCATAAAACAAAACAAAACAAAACAAAGCAAAAAGATAATTCCTCATACCAGGGGAAAAAGAAATGAGCAAACAAAAACTAGACAGGAGAAATATCCTTATTTTATTGTTCCTATTTACATTCTGCATAACTAGGCAGACTGACTGGAAACTCAAGACAATGATATAATGAAAAAGAGGTACCTAGAAATCATAAAATGAAATAAATCAGACACATGCTTAAATATCACATAGTTATATGAGAAACCCAAATTATAAGTAAAGAACAAAATAAAAAATAATAGGAAGAAGGCAGATCTTTCTCAAATGGGAAGGAGATCAAAAGATAAAAAGTGAAGGTAGAGAGAAAAAGGATGAAAAAAGGAAGTAAGATGTGTTAGGTACACATATCAATTCCAGACAAGGAATGTAAACATTATGTATGATAAATATGCACCAACAAAAATTTAAAATAAGCCATATCTGATGCAGTTCAAGAGGAGCTAATAGATTACTATTATTTTCCTAAAACTTCTTAGAAGACAGAAGTTTGAAAATCTTGCATAATACTAACACTCAGAGATAGTCGTTAAGAGTGTGATATACTACCTTCTATAGACAGCTGAATAATTGCCTCCATGACATCAAGTCTAATCTCTAAAACTTACAAATATCAAAAGGTCTTTCTGTAGATATCTGATTAAGGATCTTGAAATGGGGACACTGTCCTGAACTATGTAAATAAACCCTAACCACAATCACAAATATCCTTATAAAAGAGCCACAGAAAACTACACACGTAAGAGAAAAAGGCCTTGCAACTGAGACTGGAGGAGGTGCCTAAAGAATCACGGCAAGACAAGGAATGCTGGGGATGCAGAGTCCTGAAGATCGCCCCGGTCCCTCTGAAGAAAGCATAGCCTTGCTTGATTTCTAGAGGCTGAAGAACAGTAAAACAAAAAGGTAGGAGGTTTTTGTTTGTGACACTGGGGATGGAACTCGGGCCTCATGTATGCTAGGCAAGTGCTCTCTTACTGAGCTACAGCCCTAGTCAAAAAGTCTCATATTTTAACACACCAAGTCTGTGATAATTTAATACAACAGCCATGGGAAATTGATATACTTTCAATTTTTATGAATTAACATAATTCAGCTAATATACACTACACCTTTTTTTTTTAAAAGGTTTTTTGAGAGAGGGTCTCGCTTTGTAGTTCAGGCTGGCCCTGAGCTCAGCCTCCAACTCACATCACAGCAGTCCTCCTGCCTCTGCCTCCCGAGTGCTGGGATTACAGGCGTGAGCCACCACGCCCGGCACTGTGGTATGTGGTACTGCTTGCTGCTGGGGTGAGTCTCCATGCCCAGTATTGTATGTGGTTACCGGGGAATCGAACTCAGGTCCTTGCGCTTGCAAAACAGGAGCCGGAACCACTGAGTTAACTCCTTGGCCCTCTATATTGGTTTAATACATAGATGCAGGTTTAGATTCAATGTCCTACATATGGATCTATACTCAGTCTTCCGTATGTGGGCAGCCAGTCTTCCCTGAATCATTTATTAAAGAGTTTATTGTTTCTCCAGTGTTTTAGCCAATTTGTTAAAGATCAAATAGCTAATGGTTTCTGCTTCTATTCCGTTTCACTGATCCTTGTGTCTATTTTGTGCCCGTATCATGAAGTTTTTATCATTGAAGGTTTGTAATATAAGTTCAAGTTCAGGATTGTGATGTCTCCTGCTTTGTTCCAGTGACCCAGGATTCCTTTTGCTCTTCTGAGTTTATTCTGGTTCAGTGTGAATTTTAGAACACTTTCCTCTAGTTCTGTGAAGAATACAGTTGGTATTCTCATTGGGATTGCATTAAATCTGCAAATCAGTTTGGGAAGTATGGCCATTTTGAGACAATGTTGATCCTGCCAATCCAGAATCAGGGAATCATTCCATTTTCTGATATTCTCTTCAATTTCATTTTTCAGAGTGCTATAGCTTTTGGTGTTTTAAAAAATTTTACTGGTACATTTAAAATATACATTATGATCAAATTCAACATTGTGGGTTTGTACCAGTACATGACACATTTTAATTCTCATTTTTTCCCAGTCCCATGCCCTCCCTACAATCCCATGCCCCCTATATACATAAGCATTGTTTCCTTTTTTATCATAAATTTTTTCTTCACTTACCCCTGTTTTTCCCCTTTTCCTTTTGAACCTTTTCTTCCTATTTCTCAATTATCTATCAAATATTTTAGAACTCATTTACATCTTCAGTGCCTTACACCAGAGAAATGAGGTAGTATTTACACATCTGTGTCCTATTTATTTCTTTTATGAGTATGTCCTTAAGGTACAGTCATTTGAGTATGTGACTCAAATTTATCATTCTTTATAGCTGAGTAATACTCCCATTTTATTTTGTTTTTTAGAAAACCCACATCTTTATCAACCTTCCCACTGTGAGGCATTTGATGGGTTTCCAATATTTAGTTGTCACAAACTGAGCTGCTACAAATATGAGTGCAAATACGTCAGTGTGATATGAAGCTTTTCTTTCACGGATACACCTACCAGAGGAATAGCAGGATCAAAAGGGGCCTCTAATCCTAGTTTTCTGAGGAAACTCCACAGTGATTGCACCAGTCTACACTCCCATCAACAGTGGAGAAGTGTTCCTCTCTTGCTACAGCCCTGCCAACACTTGCTGATTTCTTGATAGCAGCCATTCTTTCTGGAACGGAACTCCAGTGTTGTTTCTTTTGTTTTTGTTTTTTTTAAATCTGCCTTTATTGCTTGATCTGAAAACTGTTCATTTCAGATGGCCTTCTTGGAATTAGTCTTTAAATTTGGGGTTAAGATTAAAAAAAAAAATCTTTATCCTTGGTTTAAGAAACAGCTGGTAATTCTTTTTCCCCAAAATATATGTTGCTTTTCATTCTGTTGGTGGGTTCCCTTGCTGTGCAGAAGCTTTTTAATAAGATGAGATCCCAGTTGTTAATTCTGCTAGTTCCTATTGTGCTGAGGCTTTGCTCATAAAGTCTTTCCATATGCCAGTGTCACTAAGAGTTCTACCTAACCTGTTTTGCAGCAGGTTTAGTGTTTCTGTTTTAATATTTAGGTCTCTAATCCTCTCATTTTAGTTTAGTGTATGGTAAAAGAGATAGGCCTTTCTTTAGACTTTGGTAGATTGAAACCCAGTTTTGCCAATTCCCTATTTGTTATAGAAGCTATCTTTCTTCCACTGAAGGTGGTTGGCTCCTTTGTCAAACATTAAGTAGCTTAGTATACCTGGAGTTGTTTGTGGATCTTGTAGTCTCTTCCATTGATCCTTGGGTTTGTTTCTTTGCCAGTACCATGCTGTTTTTAATCCCAGTGGCTCTGTAATATAGTTTCAAATTGATAATTGTGACACCTCCTACTATGTTCTTATTGCCTAGAATTGCTTTTACTATTCTAGGTCTCTTCTCGTTCCAGATGAATTTTTGGATTATTTCCTCTACCTCTGTGAAGTATGCTGCTGGGATTTAAATTTGGATTGCACTGAATCTATATAGTAGTTGTAGGAGTATAGCCGTCTTCACAATATTGATTCTTCCTACCCCACAACAATGGATGTCTTTTTATTTTCTGATAGTCTCTTCAATCTTCCTTTTCAGAGTGCTGTAGTTTTCACAGTAAAGGACTTTCATCTCCTTTGTTAGATTCCTACATATTTCTTTTTTTTTCAGGTTTTTTGAGACAGGGTCTCACTTTGTGGTTCAGGCTGGCCCTGAGCTCAGCCTCCAACTCACATCACAGCAATCCTCCTGTCTCTGCCTCCCGAGTGCTGGGATGACAGGCATGAGCCACCACACCCGGCACTGTGGTATGTGGTACTGGTTGCTGCTGGGCATGAGTCTCCACACCCAGTATAGTATATGGTTACCAGGGATGGAACCTGGATCCTTGCGCTTGCAAGACAGGCACTGGAAGCACTGAGCCAACTCCCCGGCCCCCCAGATATTTCATTTTTTAGATGTTATCATGAAAGGAATTAATCCCCAGATTTCTCTCTCAATTTCTCTCTCAATGATTTCTCTCTCTCTCTCTCACTAGACATGAGTCTAGTGTTCATGTATACAAAGGCTATTGATTTTTGAGCTCTGACCTTGTATCCACCTATGTATGCTACTAAATTTTGTGATTAAATCCACTAGTCATTAGGTTGAGTTTTTAGGATCTTCTATATCGAGTCATCTGCAAATAATGACAGCTTACTTCTCCCTTCCCAATCTTTAATCCTTTAATGTCTTTCTCTTGTCTAATTGCTGTAGCTAATGTTTCCCAGAGTGGTGATAGTGGACATCCTTGTCTTGTTCCTCATCTTAGTTTGAAAGGTTTCAGTATCTGACCATTTAGAATGATGGTGGCTATTCGTGTCTCATAAATATCTTTAATCAAGTTGAGATAGAGACCATCTATTCCAGTATTTGTAGAGTTTTGATCATGAATGGGTATTGGATTTTGTTGAACACCTTTTCTGTATCTAATGAGATGACCATATGGTTTTTGTCCTTGAGTCTGATAATATATTACATATATTGATTTATGTATGTTGAACCATCCTTGCATCCTTGGAATAAATTCAACTTCTTCAGGGTGTATTATCTTCTTGATGATCCTCTGTATTCTGTTTGCCAGTATCTTATTGAGGATTTTGCATCTATGTTTATTAGAGAGATTGGCCTGTAGTTCTCTTTTGGTTGGGCCTTTCTCTCCTTTTGGTGTCAAGGTGATGGTTTCTTTTTTTTTTTTTTTTTAGGTTTTTTGAGACAGGGTCTCGCTTTGTGGTTCAGGCTGGCCCCGAGCTCAGCCTCAAACTCACATCACAATCCTCCTGCCTCTGCCTCCTGAGTGCTGGGACTACAGGCGTGAGCTACCATGCCCGGCACTGTGGCATGTGGTACTGGCTGCTGCTGGGTGTGGGTCTCCACACCCAGTATTGCTATGTGGTTACCGGGGAATTGAACCCGGGCCCTTGCGCTTGCAAGACAGGCGCTGGAACCACTGAGCTAACTCCCCGGCCCAAGGTGATGGTTTCTTCCAGGAATGCATTTGGGAGTACTGCTTCTCTTTCAATCTCATTAAAGAGTTTGAGAAGTAGTGGCATTAACTCTTCTTTAAAAAGTTTTATAGAATTCAGCAGTAATTTATCAGGACCAGGACTTTGTCAGTAGGTTTTTAATTACATTAAACAGGTTCCATTGCTTTCATAATCTGAGACTCTAGCATATTACTGATCTCTTCTTTAGTGTTAATCATACCTTTCACTATGGACAGTTATCTCTATTTTCATCTCAGAGATTATTTCTGATTTCCATTTTACTAGATCATTTTTTGTTACTGGTTCAGAGTCCTGGTGATTGAGCTTCAATTTGCCCTATTTTCCTTTTCCCTGGACTCCCCTGTGGTGGTGACCTTTGTATTTGGGTTTTTAAATATTTTCTCATTTCTATTTCTTTGTCATTGCTGTTGTTTTTGGCCTGCTCTCTGCACCCAAAAACTCATCAGCAGCTGTAGTCCACAGGTGTTCTTCATTCAACCAACAGGTGCTTTTTCAGTATGCTGGACTGATTGCTGGAATGCAGGGACATGATTTGGTGATCCAGAGGACAGGAAGCTGGAACTGCATGGACATGGTGTGGTGATCCTGTGGCTGGCACACATCAGAACAGACGTGGAGATGCAGCCCTAGCATTAGCACGCATATCCTCAGTCCCTTGAGGTGGTGTGTGGAGCTTCCTTACTTGACTAGAACCAATCTTCTATCCAGAACCAAGCTACATATGTTGACACCAAGAAATTGTTGTTGTCCAGTGTGGCCATTGCTCTACACCACTAGCCCATTTGTCAGTGGGGACCTACAGGTAGTCAGAAATCATCAGTCATCCATAGATTCAGCTGGTTTGGCAGCCTATTCTCCACATCAAGAGTCCCAGCTCAGGGAGAGGGGCTCAGTCCTTTATCCTATTTCTTCAGTGCTTTGTCATGAAAGAGTTTTTAAATCTTTTCAGTTTAGTTTTCACAGTTCATATATATCTAGGTCTCTCACTGCTTTTTAGCCCCCCAATATATTGGCATATAAGTTTGTGGAACAGTTCATAATTATTTTTGGTAGTGTCTATTGTGATTTCACCTTTTTCATTTCAAATTGTATTTATTTGAGTCTTTTCTCTCCTTTTTTTGCTTAGATTGGCTCTGGCTTTGACCATGTTTGTTCTTTTGAAGAACTTGACTCAATGCATTAATTCTTTGGGTTCTCCCCCATTTTGGTCTCATTTATACTAATTTCTGTTCTGATTTTAACAACTTCCTTCCTTGTACAAGCTTTGGGTTGGATTGTCCTTGTTTTTCTTGGACCTTGAAATGCATCATTACATATCTGGGCTAATTGTTTTTGTGCTATAGGCATTCACAGCGATGAACTTGTCTCTCAAGATGTCTTTCACTGTGTTCCATAACTTCTGATGTGTTGTCTGACACTATCATTTAGTTCTAGAAAATGTCTCGTTTCTTGCTTAATTTCTTCTGGAATCCATTGTTTGAGTGTAATATTTAATTCCCATGCACTTGTGTAATGTTTTATTTTTTGTTAGTAAATAATTTCATTGTGCTGTGATCTGATAATATGTACACTATAATTTCAGTTGTTTTATTTTTTGTTTTTTCAGCACTGGGGATCAAGTTGTGCTTCAAGATAGGCATGGTACCATTTGAGCTAAATCCTTGGCCCTCTTTTCCATTTCCTAAGCTTGTTTTGCTGACTAGTATGTGGTCCATTTTGGAAAAAATTCTATGTGCTGTTGAAAAGTGTATATTCTATTGCTTAGTAGAATGTCATAGATATCTATCAAATACATTTGTTCAAAGGTTCAACTCTGATACTTTTTTGTTTGGTTTGTCAACTTAAATATGGACTAAGTAAGCACTGATCTGTTGACTTGTGACAGTAAGATATGTTAAGTCCCCACTAAAATTGTGTTTATGTTTATTTGGTCTTTTATATCCAGTAGTACTTGTTTTACAAAGTTGGATATGCCATTCTTTAGCACATACATCCTAATAATTGTAATCTCATTTTGTCCCTTCATGACACCAATATGTAGAGTCCTTCTCTATCTCTTTTGATTAGTTTTGGCTTACAGTCCAATTTTTCTGAATAAAGGACAGTTATTTCTAGTCTTCTTTGGGTCCTCCTGCATGGAATACTTTCCATCCTTCTGATTTATAGTTTGAGTTTCTTTTTGGGCTACATGTGTTTCTTGTATATGGCATACCATTGGATTTTTTTCTTGGCCCATTCTGCAAATTTATGTTTTGTGACTGGGGAACAGAATGTTCACATTGAGAGCTACTGATAGGTACTGACTTATTCCTGTCACTACCTCATTTTTCTGTTGCTTATTCCCTAGCTCTTACTTCTATTTATTTCCTGTCTCTCTCTTCTATAGAAATGTTCATCTTGCCTGGTATATTCATTCTACTAGACATTTTATCACTGTTAGCTTTGTTTTCTCTTTCTATGCTATTGTTAAGGATTTTTTGGAGTGCTGGTTTAATGAACATGAATTTATTTAGATAGTCTTTATCATGAAATGCCACATTACTTATCAGTTTTGCAGGACATATCAGCCTGGGTTGAATATTGTTTTCTTTTAGAGCTTGAAATACTTCAAGTTCACCCAGCGTTTAAGGTGTGCACTGAGATGTCTGCTCTAATTCTAATGGGTTTCCTTTCATGAGTGATGTGTTGCTTTTCCCTAACAGTCTTTAAGATTCTGTTCTTGTGTTGGATTTCTGAGGTTTCTTCATGATGTCTTGTGGAGACCTTCTCTAAATGTGACTGTTTTGGGTTCTCATTGCTTCACGATCTGTACGTTAAATGCACTTCTTTTATTTGAAAAGTTTTCTACTATAATTTCAGTAAACAAGTTTTTTATGCCATTTCTGCTGTTTTCTAATTTTCATTTTTTCCTACTCAGCTTAGATTAAATTTGCTTGCATCATGTAGGGGATGTCCTCTTATGTCCTTACCTTTAAGGTATCTCTCATTAACTGGTAACCAACAACAGTCCCATCTTCTAGCTCTGACACTATCCTCACTTTGGTCACTGCTACTGCCCAAACCCTCAACAGAATTTTTAATCTTCTGAGAGTCTTTTAGAGTTTAGAATTCTTTCACATATAGAAGATTATGAACTTAAGTTCTCACAAGAATTAATGATGGAATCGTGCATGTATTTTCTCACTGTCAAATTGAACTAAATGTTACCACTTTTTTGGCGGGGTAGTACTGCAGGTGAAAGCTAGCAATGTTCAAGCACTGAGCCACATCCCCACTCTTGTCTAACTTTTAAAGACAAAGTCTTGCTACATTGCCCTGGCTAGCCTTGAACCTGCCATCCTCCTGCTTCAGACTCCCAAGTAGCTAGAATTATAGCCATAATACTCAGTTCTTATCTTTAATTCTTGTGTATCAATTTTATGTTTGATGGCATAATGAAACATAATAGTAATGAAGTCATTCAGTGTAAAAAACTTTTAACTTTACTTTCAGAGAGTGAACATAACTATCTTCACTGTCACATCAAACTCTAAGAGTCAATTTAAATGTGTGTGGGAGTTAAGAGCTAAAACTGCAGGTGCAATTACATTTGGGTGCTGAAATAATTTAAAGAACTTAAGTGAACCAATTTTCTTAAGATACTTTCATTTTGGTAGGTCCATCTCTACTCACTTTTTCTCTTCTGATTCTCTCCCCAATGAGGATCTGAATGTCCATGGTTACTCTTCTGCCAAGCTGACTAAATAAGATCTGTTCTATCTTAGCACCTGCTACTACAGGTCTCCTTCATTTCGAATGTTTCCTTGTTCCCTATGGTTTCTTGATCAATATTTCAGAATTCCACAAGCTACTCCTCCCCATTGTGGTGTTCTCTCCTGTGCTCACCAGCAAGTACTGGCCACAAAAAAAATTTACATGGAAAATGCACAGGCCTTCATGGAATCCCCATTTACTTTATTCTGTAGAAGCTGGTAAATGTAAAATTTGTGCACTAAACACAGCGCTTACCTGTCACTTCTGTATTACAAGTGGATTTGCTCCCTTTGCTTCTCCTATTTATTCCTGGCTGCCTCAAACTCTCACAGCCTTCTGTTCTCACCTGGCATGTAATCCCTCAGTATACTCCTGGTCTTTTGCTTTCATAAGGAAAACACAACAATCCCCTAGATTGAGTCCAACAGACCTTACATCAAAGGTACCCTTGACCAAATAACCTAACAATTCCTATGCAAATGGAATCTTCTCAAACATCAGGTTGAGATGTTGAGAAGAAAAAAAAATCTTTCTTTCCTTTTCTTTTAGTCCCAGGAAAATAAGATCACCAAGTGAAGAGGGAAGAGTTAGCAGACATCCAGTGACAACAGGATTATTATGAAAATATTTAAGCACACAGTTCTTCTCAATAAACTTCAGGGGAGCACGGAGCCACTCCAGAACCTACTGTGTTGGGTTTTATAGTGGAGTAGAGGAATCTGCTAACAGATTTCTAAGAAACTTTGCTTTATCAGTAATTCACCAGAATATACCAGCTTCAATATGACACAATGGCAAAACAAGAAAAGTCTTTAGTCATAAATACACTGGCAATTTATATATAAATTCAGTTAGACTCTGCTGGAGACTTAGCTTAGTGGTTCTGGTGGAAAGGAAAGGAAAGGGAGGGGAAGGGAGAAAGAGAGAGAAAGATGGGGGAGAAGGGAGGGGACAGAAAGCAAGGAAAGAAGGACATCAGGTTCAATTAGAACACTTTTTACAAATACTGTCACTATAGCGATTTCTTGATTTATATATAGTACTCTTTTCTATATGTTATTGGAAAAATTCTCATCATTTAAACAAACTCAGAGGTAGAAAATTACTTTAAAATTAATTTTAAAAAGAAACATTCAAAAGTACAAGTTTCAGCCTTTGTATCTTGCCTGTGTATGAGGCTATGCATGCCCTTTATATCCAAGAGAGGAGTCTATGGCATACCACTCAGGACCCACATGATCTCATCTAATTCTGGAGAAGAGATTGTACAAAAATTGTTTCCTTTTGATTCTAATATACTACTTTTTAAGGTTTTCTTCTCAAATACAGATTTGCCAAGACTTACTTATCTCATCTTCTTTCAAACTACTTGGTTGCTTATTTAAAAATACTTTAAGTGTATATTTGATATTTCTTAGCAGTACATGGAAAGCAACCCCTGAATGCTTTTTTTTTTTTTTCCTCCCTATTTTACAGAGTTGGGAATCTTGTAATTACTATCACTCCCATTTTAGCCCTAACATAATTTCTATGCCAGTAGACTCTTGCAAACAAAGCAAACTATGTCCTGAATCTATTACCCTTTGTAGCTGTTTCTTCCTATTTTTTTTTTGTGTGTGTGTCCTTTGCATCGACACATAATAATTATAAATACTTGAGTGTACATTGTGAGGATCTGTGTATACAATTTTTAATGATCAAATCAGGGTAAGGGACATATCTATCACATTGAATATTAACATTTCTTTGTAGTAAGAATATTCAAACTCTTTTAGGGATGGGTTATATATAGTTCAACAATAACATACTTAGATAGCATGTATAAAGCCTTGGTTTTAATTCCCAGAACCAGAAAACTAAACAAAAAGCAAAATCTTCTCTTCTAGCTAAATTGAAATACATGTATATAATGCCTGTGTAGTAACGAAGCATTTGTCCTTAAAAACCACTGGCTTTTTCTCATACCAGATAAAAGATAAAATATTTACACATCTGTGACCTATTTATTTCACTTATGAGAAGGATGCCCCGAAGGTACATCCATTTGAATGTGAATGACTCGGTCTTATCATTTTTAATGGCAGAATAATATTCCATTCTACAAAAGAACTGCATTGTCTTTATGCAATCTCCAGTTGATGGACACTTTGGTTGTTTCCAAGATTTAGCAATCACAAACTGAGCTGCTATAAACATGGGTGCACATATGTTGCTGTGATATGACTCTTTTAATTCTTTTGTGTATATTCCTAGCCGAGCAATGACTTGGTCAAATGGAACCTCCAATCCTAGCTTTTTGAGGAATCTCCAAACTGATTTCCACAGAGGTTGCACAAGTCTACACTCTGACCAACAGTGGAGAAAGTTTCCATTTTTTTCCGCAGCCTCACCAGCATTTGTTGCTGGCTAACTCTGAAATGCAGCCATTCTTTGTGGAGTGAGATGAAATCTCAGTGTTGTTTTCATCTGTATCTCTTAAATGACCAGGGATGTTGGGCATTTCTTCATATACTTCTTAGCTGCTCTTACTTCTTCCTCTGAAAAGTGTTTGTTCATTTCAGATGCCTATTTTTGAATTGGGTCTTTAAATTTGGGTGGGCTGATTTTTTTTTAAAAAACTCTTTATATATTCTAGATAGTAGTCCTTAGTCTGAGAAACAGCTGGTAAAGATTTTTTCCCATATTGTTGGTTGTCTTTTCACTCTATTGGTGGTTTACTTTGCTGTGGAGAAGCTTTTTAATAGAATGAGATCCCATTTGTTGATTTCTGCCAATAAAGGTTTTGTGCTATAGTAGTTTTGCTCATGAAAAATTTCCCTAAGCCAATGTTTTCAGGAGTTTTACCTAACCTGCTTTGCACCAGGCTTGGTGTGTCTGTTTTAATATTTAGGTCTCTAATTCACTTTGATTTTAGTTTGGCACATGGTAAAAGAAATAGGTCTAGCAAGTTAAAGCCCAGTTTTTCTAGCACCATTTGTTAAAGAGGCTATCTTTCCTCCATTGAGGATTTTTGGCTCCTTTGTCAAAGATGAGGTGATTCTGGTGTGAGAAAATGAACATGTAAATTAGTTCTAGTATATTTAGTTGATATTGTGAGACAGAAAATATTTAAAAGGAAATGGGGTGTAGGGGTTAATAATGAGGGGACAAAGAATGTGATAGTAATTTTTTAAAAAAGGAAACAAAGCTTATGTATATAGAGGGTGGGGGTTGCAGGGTGGGTGGGGGAAGGGGAAAAATGAGAATCAAGTCGTGTCCCATTCTGGTACAAACTCTCAGTGGTGGATGCGATGATGATGTTTATTCATGTTGAAAGAATGTTGAAAAATCTATCGCAGGAATGGAAAAGCTCAGATCGGGAGGGATGAGGGAATGGAATCACACTGCAGACTCCAGGGAATGTCTCAAAGGACATAAATTTTTCTGCCTTTAATGCAAAATAGTTGTATTTATACTAAACATTAAAGGGTGCAAACATACAAGTGGGGTCAGTCATGGATTAGTTGAAGCATGTGTAGAGGCGGGTGGTTGTAGATTGATTGAAGAGGTAGGGAGTCCTGGTTTGGCCAAGGGGGGAGTCACAATAACACTGGCCATGCTGAACTGCAGCCCAGCCAACCCTGGCTATTGCCTTCATATTTCCCTTTTGTCTTTGACACCAAAACCTCAGGCAAAAGCATAGTGTTGGAATAAAAATGTAAAGCCAAATATATAATAAACTTTATCAATCAGAAGATTGATTTAAAGAGGTAGAAAGAAACAGACTTTTAAAAATGATAAATCCCTGATGGATATTAATAAAACAAAATCTATAGCACTTTAGTTGTATTAATATATGATCACTTAGAATTTCGCAGCCTGTAGTCAATAATAAGCAAGCAAAAACAATTATTATTATTATTACTACTACTATTATGTATATATACTTTTCTATTAGATGTTTAAGAACAAGTTATAGTGACACCTATGTTAAATAAAATTAATCCCTTACTATCTAACAAGGTCAAACAAGTCTCTTCAGGCAGTACCTTGGAACAGTGCAGTCTCTCAGATCTTCTAAAGTGTCAGCCACCCGGATATGCCATGGCCTGGCTTAGGCCAAGTGTCGTTTCAGAGCAAGGGAGATTTTTCCCAGGTGACATTCCTTTGGCATACCTTATATAATCACAGGATCTCATGGAGAAGGTTCCTTTATGTCTTAGATCTTTAGTCGGAGTTGACCTTGGAGGGCTGAGGCCAAAATATTGGCTGTCTTTATAGCCTAGCTACCTTTTTAGTTTTGGTCTCTTAAACTTTAGTTGTTAAACACCTAGGAGGGAAGATCAATCCTATTATAAATCTACTATATAAAAAATTTAGGACTAAAAACATAAGTGGTTCTTATAGTTGCCAATCACAGTATTGTAATTGTTTTAGTGGTTGAGTAACTGTCCAATATTAATATAAAAAAGGCTTTGGGCCAGGGATTCAGCTCAGTGGTTCCAGTGCCTGTCTTGCAAGTGCAAAGACCCAGGTTCAATCCCCAGTAACCACATACAATACTGGGCGTGGAGACTCACGCCCAGCAGCAATCAGTACCACATACTACAGTGCAGGGCATGGTGGCTCATGCTTGTAATCCCAGCACTCAGTAGGCAGAGGCAGGAGGATTGCTGTAATGTGAGTTTGAGGCTGAGCTCAGAGCCAGCCTGAATTACAAAGCGAGACCCTGTCTCAAAAAACAAACAAAAAGAAATGTTAAAAAAGGCTTTGACTAAAGAACTATATGTAATAATTTAGTATAACAACTGTGTTATAATCTTTGTGGTGTACTTAAATCTCTACTGTAAAATAGCCATTGTTAGATGTATTTGCTCTGCCAAAATGCAAGGTTGAATCTGTCTGAATTTAAAGGTGAATATCATATACAATGTTTGAAGACTCATATAATTATGGATTATCAATACATCTCTAGCTCACAAGATGCCTCGTCACTCAGCAAAAAGCAGCAATAAGAAATATCACAATTATATAAAACCTTACATCCTTCAATATAGTTTTGTACCAAAGACATCTTTGTAATGACACCCTCCCTTTTTTAAATAATATTTTGAAGATGACCACTGTAGATATATAATACTATGTTTAGAATTTGACCATGTGTTTTTATAACAACATTTTTGGAGGCAAAACTTTTGATGATGACCAATGTAACCAATTTGTAATAACAATGAGGCAATATTTATTAGTGTGAGTTTTTTATAAGGCTGTGAAAATACTGGTGTTCCCATTAGTGAACAAAGACCAGAATAATTATATTGTGGGCAGCTGCTCCTCTGTTCACCAAGGGGAGTTTAACTTAGTAGTATCTCCAATTTTAAGGGTTATTTATTTGAAAGACAGAATATTTACCTATTTATTTATCTATTTATTTATTTATTATAAAAAACCAGACTATGGCAATAGATGCTATCTGTAGTTGAAAACTTATCTGAATTATAGTAATTAAGGGAAGACACACAGTGTTTTTGCAAAATAAATTTGAACATCACTTAAATAAGCTAGCACTCTATAGGAAGAAAGAGATGCCTTTAAAAACATTTATCTGAAACTCAACTTAATTATAGGTGTATATATTTTAGGGAAAAAATGTAAAGATTAAAAAGAAAAATTATTTTGAGCTCAAACAAAATAATCAGACAAATTATACGATTAGACAAACAAATAAACAGACAAACATATAAGACAATCTATAAAATTAAGAGTGCACTCAAATATATTTGGCCAAACTGAATTATAATACCTCTTGTATAGTTTTAATTGTGCTTTAATTGTAGATCGGTCAAAAATTTCTTTGCAGGTCAACTGCAGAGATCTCTTATGATTTAAAACAGGAGAAATAGAAACACTTTATACCTGTATAGATCACATTGACAAGTTATTCTTTTGAGAGATGGAGGAAAGGGACTGTACTTGCATGTCTTGACTAGCACTATTAGTGGTGAGAGCAGTGCACGGCAGAACAACCATCACAGGTTCAGGGATGGATTCAGGCATCTTTCAACATCATCACAGCCACCTAGTAGGTTGGTGGAGTATGGTCTGACATTTCTTGCAGGAACCCACACAGGTTGTTCAGGGTCCTGAGGGAAAACACGAGCAAACTCTCTCCCCATTGTCAATAAGGGTTCAGGACCCTTCCAAGTAGTTAAGGGGGTCTTTCCACAGTACGAATGGGGCACCAAAAGTGCCTTTTAATGGTTCCCAATGCTTAATGGCTGGACTCAGATAATTTTCATCGAAGGTAAGGAAATAAAGATTAAATAAGGCTAAATGAACTTTATCAGATGGAGTAGTAGCTAGTATGGTTTTTTCCTTGTTTTAAAAGCATTCGTTTAAAGGAGTGGTGGAATCTCTCTTTAATTCCCTGCACTTGAGTATTATAAGGGATGCCTGTAATATGAACTATACTGTAACTGTCACAGAAATCTTTAAAAACCTTAGATGTGTAAGCAGGTCCATTATCAGTTTTTATTCTATATGGGATTCCCATGGTGTAGAAATAGAGAAGCAAGTGAGCTATGACATTTTTTGCTTTTTCTCATATAGCCACTCTCACATAGGCAAAACCAGTGTCAATGCTGGAATGGACATATGGTTTACCAAAGTTTACCAAAGGCAGCAACATGAGTGACGTCCATTTGCTACAAGGAGTTGGGTTTTAAGCCTCAGGGGTTTACACCAGGAATCTGAAGGGGACCAAGGGACAATAGGGGGCCACAGGTACTACATGCGCAGACAATTTGCCTGCTTTGTTTTGAAGTCAGGGAGCGGAACATGTGTGCTAAGCTCTTAGCAGACTGATGGAAAACCTCATGGCTATTAACTGCCAGAGGTATGACAACTGCTGGGAAGCTTAAAGCCGCTCTGTCAGTGAGGTGATTTCCAAGAGCTAAGGGTCCTGGAAGACCAGAATGAGCATGTAGGTGTTGGACATATAGGATGAACCTATGCTCTTGTAGAAGTTGTTGTGTTTTTATAAGCAAGGCATCTAGAGGTTTTTCTGGTAAAGTCTGAGGACGGCATGAAGAAGTGCAGGCAATATGCCTGCACAGTACAAACTATCAGTGAACAGATTAAAGCTTTGATCAGCAAACTACTCTAAGGCCATCACAATAGCTGCTAACTCTTTTACTTGGGGAGAACCACAAGAAGTTTTCTGAATTTTAAATGTGGGTTTATTTTTTGTTTTGGGGTCTATTACATCAAATCCATACTCAAAAGGACTGCCATCTGTGAAGACCAGTGGGACAATAGGGACAGCCTAAGTTGAAATAGGATTAAAGAACTTTAAGGGCAAATTCACAAGTCCTGTTAACAACTTATGTTTGGGATAATGGTTATGTATTTGGCCTGGATATCCTTCCAGTGTGGTACTAAAGGTGGCACTAGAAGACAAGAGAGAAGGAACAAGACAGGTTTCTATAGGTAACACAACAGTGTTGGATTCTGTGCCAAAGGCTTGTAAGGCATGTTTTCTTAATTTTAGGATAAACTTTCCCACAACAGTAACAAAGTCACATATCATTTTATGGGAAGAGCTGGATGACCAATTTATTCATTCTATAGGCCTTTGGTTTTGCCACAGACAGGCCAGTGCTTGCAGATATTGAGGCAAAATAAGCCCCAGCAAAGGGAGGGAAGGATCACACCTCATTAACAATGTATATTGAAGCTCATAATTAACCTTTTGTAAATCTTTCATAGCATCAAAAGATAGCTACTTCCTTGAACAAGGGGAGGCTTTGCCACATAGAGCCATAACGAGGGGCTCTAGAACCTTAGTGAGGATACACAGCCAGGGGTGCATCCAATTGATTTGTCCTCATATGTGCTATAATTCTGTCAGAATGGGATGGTAAGGGATGTGTATTTGTGGCACTAGGGGAGAAGTATAAGTTAAATCAATGGTGGTGTCAAGAAATGGGAGAAGGCAAATTCTTTTGTTTTGGGGGACTGAATCTGAAAATTAGCTCTATGTAAGAGCTGAATAACTTCTTTTTTTTTAAGGTTTTTTTGAGACAGGGTCTCGCTTTGTGGTTCAGGTTGGCCCTGAGCTCAGCCTCAAACTCACATCACAGCAATCCTCCTGCCTCTGCCTCCTGAGTGCTGGGATTACAGGTGTGAGCCACCACACCCAATAGTGTGGTATGTGGTACTGGTTGCTGCTGGGGTGAGTCTCCACGCCCAGTATTGTTATGTGCTTACCGGGGATCGAATCAGGTCCTTGTGCTTGCAAGACAGGCACCAGAACCACTGAGCTAACTCCCCAGGCCAAAGAGCTGAATAACTTCTTGTATTATTTCTTCAAGATCATTTTGTTTTGGACAGGCTATTAGGATATCATCCATGTGTGTATAAAGAACACAATTACTCTTACAAGTCAAAGGAGTGAGAGCCTGGGAAACAGCTATCTGGCAGATGGCAGGGCTATTTTACATACCTTGGGGAAGCACGTACCACTGATATCTTGGGGCAGGAGTGCCATTATTTACAATGGGTAGAGAAAAGGCAAATCTCATTTTATCTTCTACATGGAGAGGGAAATCTTGGATATCAATTGTGCCTAAATGAAAACCTACAGGTAAAGCAGATAGAAGAGGTAGTCCTGCCTGGGGAGTGCCAACATCCTTCATAAAGGCATTAATGGCTTTGAAATCATGCAATAGATGGAATTTTCCTTTTTCCTTTTTTGGGATAATAAAAACAGTGGTATTCCTTGCACCAACTGAAGGCTCAATTGGTCCAAAATCTAACTGTTCTTGCATTAAATTATAAAGTGCCTGCAACTTAGCTTTCGGTAGTGGCCACTGTTCAACCCAAACAGGCATATTATTGTTCCAATTAATTTTTATGGGGAGTGTTTGTGTGTGGTGCACACAAACAGTGGCCTTTAGCATTGGGGAGAACCCCTTTCTTTAGTAGTTATTACTGCATCCATCTTTTCTAATAGGTCTCTGCCTTGTAAATTTTAGATATGTCACTAAGAATGATAGGTAAGAAGGTGCCTTTATGTCCATCAGGGTAAGACCAGGGTATAGGCTGTGCTGTAGTCAAGTTCCTTCAACTTCCACAACAGGTGGGCCTGGCACTAGCTGCCAATCTGGGGGAATTTCCTCTCTTCTCAAAATAGTCCTATCAGCCCCTGAATTGATAAGCATATGAAATTTTTTTCCAGGGCAGAATAGTGTTAATCTGGGTCTAAACACGTCAATGGGCATGGTCCACGTACTTGACAAGAATCTGAGTAGTCAATTCGTTAGAAATGGGTTTACTACCTTCTAGTGGGACTGGGAGTTGCCCCCCTTGAAGTTTAAAGGTGCCATAGCTGGGGGGGGGCACTGACTGTCTCATGATTAGGTGGGAGAGGGGTATCATCTTTATGGTACTTAGATCAATAGTCCCTTTTCCCGTGATAACCTTTTTTTAAAAATTTTTTAATCTTTATTGGTACATTAAATATACGCATCATGATTGCACTCCATAATGGGGATTTGTACCAGTATAAGACACAACTTAATTCTCATTTTTTCCCATAGCCCTACCCACCCTACCGCCCCCCATATACATAAAATTTGTTTCCTTACTTTTTTATTAGAATCTCATTTTTCCCCCTTCACCCTATTTTACATTGAGCATTATTCTATTTCACAATATATAACATACAATGCTAGGACTCATTTACATCTTTATTTTCTCATACCAGAGAAAAGATGCGATACGTACCTATCTATGACCTATTTATTTCTCTTATGAGGATATCCTCAAGTTATGTCCATTTAAGTATACATGATTCAAACTTATCATTTACCAGTGATAACCTTTTTTACATCTAGGACAGGGGGCATTAGGGCATGCTTGCCCTTTTCCTGGGTTACTGCCCCCTTTGGGACATTGTTTGCATGTTTGCCAGGTTTATTGCAGCCCCAGCAAATTAGCCCCATTGGTTGATTTTGGGTAAGCAAAGGTACCAATGCAGTAAACGCTTGAGTAATGGCTGTTGTTAGGGTCTTTTGCGTGTAATCAGAAGCAACTATGTCTTTAGTAGCTATGATCCAGTCATCGAGTGTCTTATCTTTAATGAGTGCCAAAACAGTTTTAGTATTACTATGACATCCCTCAAAGATCAGTTCCCGAATCATTGCCTGTTGAGCTTCAGGCTGACTCACTTTAGGAGTAACTGCCTCAATGACCCTCTGGCAGAAACCTGGGAAGGTCTCATTTTGCTTTTGGATTAATTTTCTCAGAGAAGGCATAGAAGCGATAGGCATCTTTCTGCACGCTGCCAGGGCACAGCTGCACACTTGGTCCCAGTAAACACCAGGATGGGCTGCCTGCTGAAGCACCTCGGAATAACGTCTGATACCTTTCAGTATGGGGCAGTTATTTGCACTCCTAACATTTTTTTTTCTATCCTGCTGTTCACATTCTTCTTTGTAAACTGCTTTAGACATCAGAAAGTCCCCAGGGGACAGACAGGCAAAAGCCATGTCAAACCAATCTTTGGGGCAATTTATGTTATCAGCAAAATTATCTAACACTCGCATCGCTTAGGGAATTTGCGGGCCATGTTTTTGTACCACCTGATGAAACTCTACACCTTTGGACCCCAGGGCCTTCCTGTATTACAGGGTAAGCCTGTATAGGCGAGTCTGAATACTTGTTAGGTTTATGAAATTTTGAAAAATATTCTGGGTGTTCACTGGTGTCGCTCTCATCTGAGAAAGAAGTGTGGGATTCTGGGGAGGAGCAGTGAGATTGCAAGAGAGAAGGGAGCTGCCATCTTGAAGGAGGTACTTCGGTTATGTCACTCACTTCCCTGCACCAAAACCTCGTATGTTTACTTGCAGGCTTGGGCTGGGCTGGGCTGGCTCAGAAGAGGTGGAGTCATCTTCCAGAGGTGAACTTGGCATTGAAACAGATTCTGGAAAAGAAGCGGTTTCAGCACCATCTTTAGATTCCTCTCCCAAAGAGTAAGCCCCAGCGCCATCCTGAGGGCTACTGGGGGTGCCCGATACCCAAGTTTCTGATGTTTTAACAGCATGGCGGTTTAAACACTGAATTATTGCGGACACGATGAGGAAATAATCAAGGAGCTGAACTATTTCACCTCGCCTTTCTGTGCGCTCAGCCTGTCGAGCAGCACATTTCCAATTCTCAACTTCAAACAAACTGGCTGTTTGGAGGAAGCGGTGGCAGTTATGCCCCAGAACTCAGTGAGTTGATTTTCCTAGACTCGGATACCACCATTCTTTAGCAAAGTGTTAAGGAAAATAACCTGAGATTTGCTGTACATACTAAATAAAATACCCATCTCATCTTTATTGAAAGGAAAAACCTATCCGAGCTCTTTACAGTATTACTCAGCCTCTGAGCTCCATCTTTTTTTTTTTTTTTTCAAGGCCGAGAGGGTAGGGTCCAAAGAATCAATACCGGTATTACACAGTATTGCCCAGTTTTTGGGAGGCACTCACCCGCATTTACTCATGATTACTACCCGATATGCCGAGCCCCACGCTGTTGGGCACCAAATGTTGAAAAAATGTTGAAATATACTTTTGCGGGAATGGAAAAACTTGGATCAGGAGGGATGAGGCGAATGGAATCACACTGCAGACTCCAGTGAATGTCTCAAAGGACACAAATTTTTCCAACTTTAATGCAAAATATAGTCAGTAGTAAACATTAGAGGGCATAAACATAGGAGTGGGATCAGTCACGGACCAAAGTATGTTGTAGAGGCAGTGGTTGTAGACCGATTGACGAGGTAGGCAGTCTTGGTTTGGCCGAGGGTGGAGTCACTGGCTGTGCTGAACTGCAGCCCAGCCAAGTTTGGCTATTGCCTTCATAGTCATAATGTACCAATCAAGATTTGAATAAAAAAATTTTAAAAACCCCTCGGCTTGGGGCCGGAGAGTTAGCTCAGTGGTTTGGGCGCCTGTCTTGAAAGCGCAAGGGCCCGGGTTCGATTCCCCAGTAACCACATACCATACTGGGCGTGGAGACTCACGCCCAGCAGCAACCAGTACCACATACCACAGTGCCGGGCGTGGTGGCTCACGCCTGTAATCCCAGCACTCGGGAGGCAGAGGCAGGAGGATTGCTGTGATGTGAGTTTGAGGCTGAGCTCAGGGCCAGCCTGAACC
>PVIR01021300.1:0-29740 GCA_004026965.1 Petromus typicus
AAAAAAAAAAAAAAAACCACAGAGATACCGCCTCGTATCATTCAGTGGCTGCTCTTTCAAAGGTGGAGATCAGTGTTGGGAAGACGTGGTGAAATCGGACCCCAGAACAGTGCACCATTGGTGGGAATATAAAATGGCCCGGGTGCTGGGGAACAGTTTGTCAGGGCCTCAAAAGGTTACACATATGACTCAGCAATCCTATCTTTAGATCTTTACCAAAAGAACTGAAAATGAGGAATCAAAAACTTGTACCTAAATGTTCATAGCTATTCACCATCGCCCGGGGGGTGAAAACAGCCCAACTATCCCTAGATTGATGAATGAATCAGCAAAATGAGGTACAGCTGCCTCTGAATCGAACAACAGGATCACACTGATAAACTCTTTTGCAAACTGAAAATATTGTGAGTTGAAAATGCATTTAACGAGCTGAACCTACCCAACATCCAGCTTAACAACCAGCATATCATGGGACCTCACTTTCCCTCATGATCTCGCGTGCATACAGCTGAAGCTCCTCCCTGTGACCCAGCATCGTGAGAAGCGATTCTACACTACAGAGCTAGCCAAGGACAAGACCCAGATTCAAAACGTGCTATGTGGCTTCTAGGGTAGGTGTATCACTTTAGCACCATTTTAAGGTCAAATAATCATAACCAGGCATTGTCTGAGTCAGGGGCCATCTGTACATACATAAAGCTCAATAATGTTCACTGGTGAAAGAGGCTGCAGCACTGATACTAAGGAGGTAATACACAACAGCACAGGTCTTTTCCTCTGCCATGTTTTGCCATAAAATGTTTAAAATATGTAACTGTGCCGCAGGATATTCCTGCCTGATGCACCAAAAAACATATCAAAGTGTTCTGTTCGAACAGTGGAACTGTTTGTGCTCCTGATGTTTCTATCTGAGGTTTCCGGAATGTTCTGTCAACTTGACAGTCCACTTCAATAAGCCTGGTCTCCCAGGAGCTGAGCTCACCCCTCCCCACCCCACAGATCTCTAAAGTTGCTCCCATTTCTATTTGGGGATCAGATTAGGAGGACCTAACCTCCTCTGGCCCAGCCAGCTCATAAACCTTAGTTTTTCTCCACCTCTTTGAGTGACTTTTGGTTTTCTTGTGTCTTCCAATTACTGTGGCTGTAGCACAGAGCTGTAACACTTGGGTGTAGTGCTGAGCTGTCTCACTTCCCCACTTTTAATTCCCTTAAAATTCCACGACACATGCTATGACCTGGGTGAGCCTTGAAAAGATTTTCCTATGTGAAAGAAGCCAGATGCAAAATACCATGTAGCATACAATTTCACATACATGAAATGTTCAGAACAGGCAGATCCATAAGAACAGAAGGAAATATTTGAATACTGGGTTTTTGGACCTGGGCAGGGAGGAGCTGATGTCTTTGCCTCCACCAGCACCATTATCATCTTCATCCTTGTCATCTCCTTAACACTTAGTAGCTGCACTTCCTTAAACTGTTAGGTGTCTGACATGGTGCTTAAAATTAGTACTGTAAAAATTCCCTTAATGAAAATCTGGCAATGAGGGACCTTCGTGTATGGCAATCCCAGGGACACATGGTTGAAGAAGGAAAAGGTACAATTATTCATCTTGCACTCCAGCAGAGAAGCTGGGTGGTAGGTGGAGCTGTGAGGAAGATACTGAGGGAGCCGGGCAAGCAGATGCTCAGTGGGATGGTTCCAGGCTCCAGGGAAATGGGGGTGGGGATGAGGAGCAAGAGCAAGAGCCTAGGGACAAGGGTTTGACAGAGAGGATGGACAGCACGAGGAGGGGCTCCGGACAAGAGCGATGACAGGAGCAGAACAGTCCGCAGCCAGTCCTTCTCTCCCAGAAGGCAGCAGAGCCAAGTGTCCCCCACCCTTTCCTTCTGTGGCCTCTGGCCTCACTTCCTGGTCCTGTCCCTGGGTTCCTCATGGCCCCGACCCTATGACCCCGCCAGGAGATCCGACCTTGCTTCCTGCCTATTCTCCTGGCTTCTTTTAGCCTGGAGCTTTTGAGCTGGACTGAGAACATTCTGAGGAGTGCCACGCCAATGACTGCTTATGTTAAGTTTGCTTGACTGCAAGGAATAGACAGTCAACTACATCACAGTCACACAGAAGGTGGTTGTCATGTGGATGCTGAGACAGGACTACGGAGCACGAGCTCTACTCGGGAGAACATGGTGAGAAGCTGCAATTGGGTCAGGCTTCCTGAGGGCAGAACTTGGGAGCGGTTCTCTGCTGAGTAGCACCTGAGAAGCTTGGAGTTGGGGACCTTCGCACTGCGGTCCCCCATCAGTGTTTCTGCCTCTTGTCTCATTTCAGGCCTTATTCAGCATTCTTTCTTTCTTTCTTTCTTTTTTTTCTGGAGACAGGGTCTCACTTTGCAGTTCACTACATAGCCCAGGTGAGCCTGTAACTCACAGCAATCCTCCTGCCTCTGCCTTCCGAGTGCTGGGATGACAGGCGTGAGCCACCACGCCCGGTACTGTGGTATGTGGTACTGACTGCTGCTGGGTGTGAGTCACCACTCCCAGCATTGTAGTATGTGGTTACCGGGGACTGAACCCGGGCCCTTGCGCTTGGCAGACAAGTCCCAGAACCACTGAGCTAAATCCCCGGCCCCAGCATTCTTCCTATTCTGCATGAATGTCTTCTGTTTCTCCCCTCTTTTTTCCATAGCAGAAAGCCCTGCTGGAATTAATTGAAGGCTTTCATGACTCACTAATACTGGAAGAGGTTTCCTCTTCTGAGGGTGATGTTTTCAGCCACGGGCTTCAAAAAGAGGTGCTTGTTTTGCATGTGTGGATACTCTGGTGGATTAAATAAAGAAAACAACACTGTGTCCTCAAACATTTAAATATAGAATTGGCATATGATCCAGGAGTTCCACTAATGGCTATATGTACCCTGAAGCCTTGAAAGCAGGGACAGCAGCAGACAGCTGCACCATTCCAGGAATGTGAGGTATGTGGGAGAGTGGAATCCATAGACAGAAGGTAAAGTGGTGGGTCACAGAAGGGTCCAGGGAGCTACAGCTTAAGGTGTCCCAAGCTGCAGTTGGAGGAAATGAAAAGATGGTGCTATGGTTTGAATGTGTTCCCCAAAAGTTTATGGTTGGGAGTTGACCCCCAAATTCCCATGTTACTGCATGCAGGTAAAACCCTTGGGAGGTCCTGGGGGCTAGGGGAGGCCAGGACTCCCGATGGAATTAGTGGCTTTATGATCAGAGGAAAGAGGCCTGAGGTAGCTTGCCTGTTGGGGTCCCCATGTGATGTCCTCTACCATGTGATCATGTCACACACCAGGCAGATGCCATTACCAGGCTCATGGATCTCCCAGGATAAATAAATCTCCATTTATTTTGTTATTGTATTTTGTTATTGTAATAGAAAATAGACTAAGACAGACAGTGGCAATGGTTGCACAATGTGAATGTACTTCATGTTGTTTATCTGTATGCTTGGAAATAAGTACAAAGGCAAAGTTTTATGTGATGTGTATGTTACTACCATTTAAAAAAAATCTTTTGCTTCCTGAAAGGTTAGAGGTAGTCAGCCTATCTTCGATTTGAGTGTGAGCCTGGCTTTTGTATTAGTTGTACCAAAGGAGAAGGTGGAGGAAGTCTCTGGAGGGCTGAGCAAGGGAGAGAATTGAGGCTTGGGCTCTACATGGAGGCTGATACCTGGGCCACACACAACACCACATTCCAGGACCCATGTGACAGAGAGGGTGGCCTGTCATTTCTTGGACCTCCCACCCCCGGCAGGCTGCTATGGGGATGCAGTCCACGCAGTCTGGTCAGCTTGGAATGTGTCAGCTACGAGCGAGGAAGAGCCAGGTCAAAGTGACCCAGGCAGTATGAAAAGCAAGTCCCAAGATCGAGTGTGCTCTAGAGGTAGTTATTCCTCTTTCCGTTCTGCCATGCAGAGCATGTGACATCAGAAGGACCTTACTAGGAGTAATATTTACTAACAAACTTTCCCTCAAATTGTTGTGGCTTTCATTAGCTTCCATGGGCTTTGCAGGCCCCAGTCACCCACAGGTAGACTAGGATTAGCAGACCACTCCTGAATGAGATCAAGGGTTTGAAATCTGAACAAAACTGGGCATTCTGCCAGGAAGAAAAAGACAGCAGGAGTCCCCGCCATAGACCTGGCTACTGATGTGCTGGTGACTAAGGGCCACTTGGGAAGGGAAGAGCAATTATACCCAGAATCCACCAAGGGAACAAGTCATTCCCGCCCCTGTCCTGCACCGTGGAGCTAGCAAGGGATGCGAGACCCAGACAAGGGTGACCTGGGGCAAAGGGAAGCAGAGAAGTAGTCCACCTCTGTGCCTGTGTCTCTGGCCTGGCTGTAGAGACAGGTCTTGCTCACACTGTTTCAGGAACAAATGCAGGAAACCTTAATACACATGAGCAACGCCAGTGATTACAAATCCTACCACAGGTCAAGCCACTTGGCAAGTCCTGGTGGGCTGCTGGGTACGATGTGGGAGGCAGATCACGAAGGTGGGAAAGCCCCAGGCCACTGCTGGAATCTCTGTCAACTGGCCTGTTGCAATAACATTTTCGACATCCGCCTGGAGTCCCTGTTTTCCCATTAGCAATCTTTCCCAATCACCATAGCAACTATTTCCAATCTTACTTCAGCTCTCACCTCCTACTCCTGTGTCTTCTCTGTTTCTCTCCACAAGCACCTCTGCCTCCTATTTCACAGAAAATAGAGGTTAACACACTGGACCGATCCAGCCGTGTCTAACCTGCAGCCTCTCGGGTGGTCACACCTGTTACCACAGAAAATGAAAAACAAAAAAGGAAGCTTTATGACCTCGTATACATTAGCCACATGACGGTCTCTATGCGACCCGAGACAACTCCTCTTCACTCAATAAGCCCCGGCAAGTTTACCCTGTGGGTCACAGGTTGGACCTATCCAACACCTTCCTCCTTCACCCTTACTCACATTTTCCTCCTCTCACAGGTGCACCACGTGCTGACCAGCAGGACGTCCTGCCAGGCTGAGGATGTTCTAGGATCTCCACTGCCTAACAGGGTGGCCATCTGCTGTATGTGACTGCTGAGGCACAGCTGGCATGACTAAGAACTGAGACTTTCATTTCGTTTTAATCAATTTAAATACAAATAGCCACATGTGAAAGACATCCTATTAGACATGTATCTTCCCCACACAGTTAAAGACATCACTTTACCGTGCCACATGCACACTCGTGTTTATAGCAGCACACTTCACAACAGCTAAATCTTGATGACTGAATAACATATTTACACACAATGGAGTACTACCGTGCCATCAATAAAGATCAAACTTGAGCCATCTGGAGGCAAATGGATGCACCCTGAGCCCATCACGTTAAGTGAAATCAATCAGAAATACAAGAATAAGTATGCTTGGTTGCTTTGTTTCTCTTAGATGAGGAACCCAAGAATGAATAAAGAGCAAGAGAGAGGACAGATGATAGGAAGACAGATGTCTCTAAAAAGGGATCAAAAGATGGAGAGCCGGGGAGTTAGCTCAGTGGTTCCGGCGCCTGTCTTGCAAGCGCAAGGACCCGGGTTCGATTCCCCGGTAACCACATAATAATACTGGGTGTGGAGACTCACACCCAGCAGCAACCAGTACCACACACCACAGTGCCGGGCGTGGTGGCTCACGCCTGTCATCCCAGCACTCGGGAGGCAGAGGCAGGAGGATTGCTGTGATGTGAGTTGGAGGCTGAGCTCAGGGCCAGCCTGAACCACAAAGCGAGACCCTGTCTCAAAAAAAACCTAGAAAAAAAAAAAAAGATGGAGGGAGGCGGGAAGGGAAGAAGATGAAAAAAGGAATGAAGATATGTTATGTGCGTGTACCAATTCCTCACAAGGAATGTAAATGTAAACGTCTACTAACAAAAAATGAATATTAAAAATAAAAAAGAAGAAAGAAAAAGCCCTCCCTTTTCCATGGAAGAAAAGACACTTTAAGTCAGAAAAACACGAAACACTATGACAAAGGAAGTCGCTCATCAAGCCCTCGATCTTCCTTCCATTCAGAGCCTGGCTTCCCACGTCTGTAAGAAAGATCATCACAGTCCTCACTGCACCGAGACCCTCAGGTTCCTTGCACCTGCTCTGTCCTCAGGTTCCATTGCTTCCATCCTAACCACGCCTCCAACTTTCCCCTCACTTTTTTTTTTTTGGTGGTACCAACAACTGAATTCACAACTTTGGACTTGCGAGGCAGGTGGTGGCACCACTGGGCTAAATCCCTGGCCTAAATGTAACAGTTATTTTGCAGGAAGGTTTTCTGCTTTGAAGACATGGTTTGAAGTTCCTGTGAAGTTCAGAGGTTTCTAGACTAACAAGTTTGGTCTGGCGGTAGCGATCTTACATTCAGTGTTTTAAGTACTCTGTACATATGGTAGAAAAACATTCAGATAAAAGAAGTGCTAAATTCCCTCCCTATCAAGTTCCCTCCCAGAAGATCACCTTACATGTCCTTCTTCTTCTTCTTCTTCTTTTTGAAACAGGGTTTTGTTTTGTAGTTCACGCTGGTCCTGAATTCAGCAATCCTCCTACTTCTGCCTCCTGAGTGCTGGGATTACAGACATGAGTCACCACACCTGGCACTGTTGTATGTGGTTACTGGGGATCGAACCTAGACCCTTGCTCTCACAAGGCAGATGCTGGAACTACTGAGCTAAATCCCCGGCCCCTCACATGTCCTTCTTGTGTGACCATCCTTGCATGCTGCTGTATGTCAGCTTCACAGGCAGGGACCCGTGTGGTCACACAGGGCCCCACCCATGCTCAGAAGAGACTTGAGCTCAACTTAACGCTTTGTTACTGCAACTATGAAATTCTTGGCTTTTGATTTTCATTTTGTACTGGACCTCACGGCTATGTAATAAGTTCTGTTTAAACATATAATATACACATGTGCCCTCCTATTTCTTTTCCTTTTACCATTTGGTTACCCTTTTTTGGATTAGGAGCTGAACCCAGGATCTTTGCACGAGTTACACCCAAGCTCCCTTTTACCCTTTTTTTAAGTTTAAATTTTGAGTTAAGTTCTTGCTAAGTCACTAAGTTGCCCAGGCAGCTTCCTGGATGACCCACGGTGCACATCAGCGTGGGTGAGAAATACATCACCATCGCTTTGGGCTGCGAGATTCCCAAAGCACTCTGTGACCTGTCCTGACTGACAGCAACAGGAAGAAGTTTCAGGGACTGATAGTTCTGGTGAAGAGAGAGCCGGGGAGGCCACAGTGAGAAAGCAGGGGAACACTGGAGCCGAGGAGTCACTGATGTGGCCCTCCTCTGGCTCCTTTTCCCGAGCAGGCTATTTTCAAGTTCCATCCATGCTGCAGAACAGGTCAGTGCTTTATTCTTTTTTTAGGGCTGAATAATATTTATTCATACAGATAGACCACATTTTGTTGATCCATTCACCAGTGGATGGACATTTGATTTCTTTGCCTGTTCACTGTTATATCCACTAGTTCTTGTGCTCTTGGAAATGGATGGATAGAAGGATGAATGGATGAAGTCATAGAGTTGTTACAACAGACAGCTAAGATAGGAAGCCCGGCAGTAGCTCTGGAGGCTCCATGCTCTGACCATCAGACCCTACTGACCCAGTCGGAGTCCACTTCCTCCCCTCTCTCTGCAGGCAAAGATTACCACCTCACTGAAGATTCCTGCCTCTGCTGGAGAGCAGTGGCTTACTGGAGTAGAGTGACCACAACAGGGTCACTTACCAGGTGGGGGCAGAGATGGGAAAAGCACTGAAGAAAAGCACTGCTCCCCAGGGAGCAGCCTGGGGCTGGCAGTGGGAGTCCTTCCCAGCAAGGCCACAGGCGGAAGTGGTGCCCAGAAGCCTGACCATGATGCAGCTGCACAGGAAGGGGCCGGGAGACTCGCAGCCAGTAACCACTCTCCAGTCTCTTAAACCGGAAGCCAGAACAGACAGGAGCCAGCACAGCTCCGAGGGGGCGGAAAGTACAACAAGCTCAGGCTAGAACAGCAGAAATCTGTCTGGCCACTTACCAGGCTGGAATAACAGAACGGATAAAGCTGACCGCAGAGCTGCTTCCCTATAGCTATGAAGCACTGATACCCTGCCCTATTTTCAAGGGACTACGGATTTCTTCCTCCTCTCTCAGAAACACTGCCCTCTGCAATCACAGACTATCAGAAAATTTGCTATTTGTGACTCTGACCAAGAACGAAGTGTTCTGCTTTTGATGAGGATCTGTCACCTTGACCCAGGGAAGCAGCTTTGATGTGCACCTTTGCTATGGAGCTTTAGATAAAGACTTATTAGGTGCAATGCTTGGCACTGATTGACTTTATTGCTTCAAAACACACAGAGCTGGGGGACCACTTTGCAAGCCACATTTGAAGTTGGGTGCTTTATATACCAGCCTTCTTCTGAGCCTGTCAAATACCCTTCCACTGTGATTTCACCATGGTTCTGCCTTCCTCAGAAACCTGCGATCACCCCAACTCCTCCCTTGTTCAGTGTTGTCCTCCTGGGCTTTTCTGGTGGGACATCTCCTTCACAGAGTGGACAAGAAACCTAGTTTTGCCGATCATGGTAATGTATGTCTATCTGTAATGCCAGCTACCTGGGAGGCTGAAGCAGGAGGATCACAAATTCCACCCCAGCTCAGGAAATTTAGTGAGAGTTTCTCTCAAAATAAAATTTTGAAAGCGGGGTGGTAGGCAATGCTCAATGGTAGAGTACCTGTCTAGCCCAGTTCAGTCCCAGTATTACTTGAAGAGGAGGAACCAGAAGAGGAAGAGCGGCAGGGAGGGGGAAAGAAGAGAAAAGAGTTTGATTTGTAGTGTCATTGGACAACAGCTTTCCTCCTGGTGATCTGGGGCTGACTAGTCAATCGCCTGTGGCACAGAGCAGCACAGAGTCAATCTAGAGGGTCAAGGGAGAAAGTTCTAGCATGGAAATAAAGCTCCTCGCCCCCTTCGTGTCTGCAGAGCACTGCCAAGGGCAGGGGGAGGAGGGGACACTATTTCACCCAGACCTGTAGCTCCAGGGCTGAATAAAGGGTGTAAACATGAATCAACCAGAGTGGAGCTGGCGGCAATAGAGATCCAGAACCAGGTCTCGTGCCACTTGAAAGACTGTTACCTCTTCTCCCGGATGAAATCGTTCAAAAAAGCAAAAGAAAAGAAGGGGGAGGAAATTCTAAAAAATGCCTGTGTTGTGAACACTGCCTTTGTGCAGGCATCCGGGGGCGCCAGCTGGGGTGGGGTCACTGCCAGCCCAGTCTGCAGGACTCAGTTCTTGTTTATGCCAGTCGCATCTGGGGCAGCTGCCAGGGCCTGCCCCCACGCTTAGGTCATCGGAGGAACAGAAGCTGAAGGCTCCTGCTAAGGATCAGGAGGTTCCATTGTGCTATTCCTTGGAGGGTTTGCTGCGGTCCAGCTGGGCACGGTCGAGCCCAGGTCCTCAAGCAGGGCAGGAGCCTCTTACCATGCCGGCCTGCTCCTGCTGGAACGATGTTTTCCAGTATGAGACGAACAAAGTGGCCCGAATCCAGAGTGTAAACTACGGCACCATTAAGTGGGTTCTGCACTTGATCGTCCTCTCCTACGTTAGGTAAGTGGGGTACACACATCTCTGCACTGTGCGACCACACAGGAAACCCAAAGGTGCAGCCTCAGTGCACATCCTGAGACACGTGGGCTTCCGTTCTAAGAAGTGCTCACACAGCAGGCTGGGAGGAAGCAGTGCCGGCTGCAGCGGGAGGAAGCTGAGGCATGTGGGTGGGTGGGAACCAGGACTGAGTCCTAGGGAGGAGCTAAGATGGCAGGGCACACCTGCTGACTGTGCTGGCATCTGAGTCATCAAGCTTAACGGGAAGAACAGGACCAGGCTTGTAAATGTCACTTCACTTTCTCTCCAAATGTCAGGAAGATCCACTCTTGTTTTCTTAACAGCTTCGGCAAGTAATTCATATTCCACACAACTGATCCATTTTCTAGCATACGATCCGATGATGTTTAGTGTGTTCCTAGGCCAGTGCAGTCATCACCACAGCTTTAGAGCTGTCACCAGCCCCAGTGGAGTCCCATGCCCACCCCAGCCCCTCAGCTGCAGGCCCCTCAGTCCACTTCGTGTCTGTGCAGATTCACTTGTTGGATACACTGTAAACAGAACCACGCATGGGTGGTCATTTGCAGCTGACTTTTTTCTCTGAGCATGTATCAGTTCTTCATATTTTTCTATGGCTGAGTAATGACCCACTGTATAAATAGACTACTTTTTAAATATTTCTAGCTTTTTGAGACAGGGTCTCCCTATGTAGTTCAGGCTGGCCTCCTCAAACTCAAGGAGATCCTCCTGTTTCCAAGTGCTGGGATGACTGGCCGTCCCACCACAACGAGCTCAAGGCCACTTTTATTTGTCCATTCATCAAGAGATGGGCAATGGGCTTGTTTTTCTTCTCTACTATCATGAATAATTCAGCCACAAACATTTATGTACAGGTTTCATGTGGACATATGTTCTCATTTCTCTTCAACACACCTAGAGCAGAATCACTGGGTCACACCGTCACTGTATTTCACTTGCGCAGAAGCTGCTGGGCTGTTTTCCTTTACGCATTTCTACCAGCAAAGTGTGAGGTTTCTGGTCTCTCCACAGACTCTTGATGTGTGTCACTGTGACTTTTGCTTCTGGCCAACCTCGTGGGTAGGAGACAGTTCCGCACAGTGGTTTTACTTGCATTTTCTGATGGCACATGTTCCCCGTCTTGTGCCACAGCAGTGAGGGTGATGGTGATAACTGCTATCATCAGCTACTTTCTAATCCCAGCTGCATTTCCCCAGCAGCGCCACTTAACCTCTCTGAGACTCAGATTTGTGTGTCTGTTCATAAGGCTGTTGGGATAACTAAACAAGAAGCGGTGTAAAAATCCCTTGTTATGATAACTGAAATAGGATAAGAGCTCCGTAACTGGTGCTGTTTTAAAAATTCATCTTTGTGCTAGAGATTTAGCTCAAGTGGTACCGTGCCTGCCTTGGAAACACAAAGGCCTGAGTTCGATCCCCAGTACCACAAAAACAAAAAACAGAAAATCGTCTTTATGAATATATATTTTTCTATATATTATCTCACTTTGAGTCTTTAATCACATCCATGCTTAGGTTTGAGAACTGAAAACAGGGATTAAAATAACTTCCACCCTGGGGGCCGGGGAGTTAGCTCAGTGGTTCCGGCGCCTGTCTTGCAGGCGCAAGGGCCCGGGTTCGATTCCCCGGTAACCACATAACAATACTGGGTGTGGAGACTCATGCCCAGCAGCAACCAGTACCACATACCACAGTGCCGGGCATGGTGGCTCACGCCTGTCATCCCAGCACTCGGGAGGCAGAGGCAGGAGGATTGTGATGTGAGTTTGAGGCTGAGCTCAGGGCCAGCCTGAACCACAAAGCGAGACCCTGTCTCCAAAAACCTAAAAAAAAAAAAAAAAAAAAAAAAAAAAAAAATAACTTCCACCCTGTTGAGCTTGGATCTCTCATCTTGAAAATGGGCTAATTGTTGTTGGAACTATTATCAATGAGGGAACAGACACAAAGGTATTAGAGAAATAAATGCCACAAGGCGAGCCCACATGAGGTACTTGCTCTTATCAATAACATTATTATCAGGATTATCATTATTGGATTCATATGTTTACTATTCAACAAATATTAAATGATATCCATATGTATGAAAATTCTAAAATAAGACATGTTTAAAATAAGACTTAAGCCAGCTAGCATTGGGCAAATGACTAAAAGCATACTCAGTAAATGCTTCCTCTGTGGCAGTACATGACTTATGTATCACAACTCCATGTAGTAGGTGAAGCGATCCCTAGCATACTTGGGTCCAGCACACAAACCCTCATTCACTGATTCACTAATTCATTCATTCATTTGACACTGGGTCTTTCTATGTAGCCCAGGCTGGCCCTGAACTAGTGATCCTCCTGCCTCAGGCTCCCAAATTCTGGGATTATAGGTGTGGCACCATGCTCAACTACCCCATAATTTATTTAAAGTAGACTATGGAATTTGTAAGGTCTGGAAGATAACTATGAGAACATCATATTATGACAACTACTCTTTCAGAAGGTGGGATCATGCCTTAACATGGAGCTCTCTCAAATTCAGCCATACTGGGTCAACAGGAACATGGAATGGTGAGCGATTTACCTGGCACGTGACCTGCCACCACATACCCTAGAATAAGCATAAGACGGGATACGTGAGTCTGGGGTTCCCTCTGTTATTCTCTGTTCCTATGTGCTTCTCAGAGAAAGTATCTTGACATTTATTCAACCCATTAATCTAGTTACAAATTTTCTACCCAATGTGGGCCTTAAAATAGGCCAACTCCTCACCTTCACCTGGAACAAAACTAGAAGTATAGTACAGTCTACAGAGCTGCAGAGAGAACAGGCTCGAGGGCCCCTTGGAAGGCAAAGGCCTTTGTGCTATCCTCTGCAGACAAGTTAAGGGCTCACCAAAGGTAATTTTGACCACAAATCTTAAGTGCTGATCTTAGAAGATACCTCTCATGTAAAACGCCTGACTTCTGTTTATATTTTAAAACAGAAAAGAGATGACAAATATTGCTAGATTTACTTTCTTCCTTTTTGTTAGTGAGACACCTAGGATATCTCACTGGACAGAGTCCCACAGCACATGGCTTGGGCTGTTCTGGAAAGCCTAGACAAAGAGAGACTTAGTCATCTGGGAAATGGGAAACTCATGGCGCTCACAGCAACAGTAGGTCTGGTGTGGGCTGCAAACAGAAGTCCAGACAGCCATCACCCTTCTTCAGGACACAGCAGCAAGGGACAGGCTCTGGTCATCTGTCCCTGCTTGGGCTCAAAAAGCCAAGAACTGGCTAGGGAAGTAAGACAGGGCCTCAGTTATTTAGCCTAGGGCACAAAGCCAGGGCTGACCTCAGGAAGCGTAAGACAAGAGCAGGTGAGCTCCTCGGAGCCTCATAGCCAAGCTGAGAACTGGGGGCAGAGGCAGGAATTCAGCTACGAAAGGCATCAAGCGACTTGAGCTTCCAGGGTAGCAGGCTTGGGTGGTCAGGATGCCGAACAGGACTGTACTGGTAAGAACTGGGAGGGGTGATGGGTGACAGAAATCTCACTCAAGTTAACAGTTCAACAAAGGGGAATTTGTTGTCTACTGGACAATCAGAGACATGGAGCTCTCCTTGGAAATGGGTGAATTTAAGAGTACCAACTCTGTTACTGGGGTGGGTCTGTCTCCCCACCTCTTGGCTGTTTGGCTGTACAGATAGATGCTCCTGGACCTTGTGATAATGGAGTCACATCCCCTCCTAACCTATTCTATATCACAGCTTAGCCAAACGGCACCCTTAGAGTCTGGTACCTTCCTGTTCATTTGACGGGTGGAAGCTCAGGTTCCCTGCCACTGCCCAGAATTTCCAGAAAGTATTGTAGCACATATCACCAGCCCAGGGAAAAAGAACCACAATTCAAAACTGGAAGTACAGTTTCTATTGAATGCCTTTTCATTTCACACCATTGTAAGGTTGAAAATCAAAAGTTAAATCATTGTAAGTTGGGGACTATATCTGTATCTCACTTCTTCCAGTGCAGCTTCTCACATAGCAAGATGGCACATTTCTACCCTCACATCCTTCCTCAGTCCCAGAGAAACAAACAAGTCTTTCCTGGTAACTCTGTTAACAAAGTCTCAGGAGAGGCTGTTTGGTCAGATTTGAGCTACATACCCATTCTTTTTTTTTTTTTTTTTTTGAGACAGGGTCTCGCTTTGTGGTTCAGGCTGGCCCTGAGCTCAGCCTCAAACTCACATCACAGCAATCCTCCTGCCTCTGCCTCCTGAGTGCTGGGATTACAGGCATGAGCCACCACGCCTGGCACTGTGGTATGTGGTACTGATTGCTGCTGGGCGTGAGTCTCCACACCCAGTATTGTATGTGGTTAACCAGGGATCAAACCCGGGTCCTTGCGCTTGCAAGACAGGTGCCAGAACCACTGAGCTAAATCCTCGGCCCCAACATACTCATTCTTGAACAATCATTGTGGCTAGCAGCCTTTGTGCCATCTGATTGGCCATCCTTGGGTCACGTGCTGATTCCCGTGGCAGAAGTAATGAGACCAGGGAGAGTAGTGGTCATCCAGTGGATTTTTCTCAGGAAAGAGTTCTATTACCAGAAGAAGTTGGAAAAAGAAGCACAGAGTTTGGACAGACAAAAAACAAGTATCTATGACAAGGTCTTTTTGAAAGCTAGAGATTCCAGGGACTCTGAAGGCTACATCTGTTGTACTGGTTTATCTCAGTCTTGCAATGGGCTATGCAGACAGCCGCTGGTTATTGCCGTGGCTGGGCCCTCTGTGTCCTTACCTCAGCCTCTTTCTCAGCCCTCTAAGGAGATTTGCTCCCATTAATGGATTCTGTGTGGATCATGGGGTCTGCTGACCCACCTGATATTTCACTACCACTCAGTTTGCTTGTGAACACCACACTAAGCCAAGCCACCTGTGAGGCCACCACTTTGGTGAGTTCTTCAGATCTTATTGCAAGTGAATTTAGAGATGTAAGAGGGAGCAGAAATAGAAGAATTCACCATAGTCTCTTCCTGTCCTTGGCTCCAGTGATGTGACAGACTTTGGGCCACAGGGACAGTTAGAGAGGAGCTACTGCAGGAGGAAAATCCAGACACATGACACACAGTACCAAGAGGACAATAAACACAAAGGCCTGGAAGCAAAAAAAGAACATCAAGGCTAGCAGGTTCAAGAACATCCTGAGAGAGGAATGGCATCGGCCAGGGAAGCAAAGAGTTGGAATTCGATTCTCAATGGCTCCGAAAAATTTGACACAGGAGAGTGGAGCCATCTGGGTCATCTGTCTACAAGTTCAGCCAGCTTTGTGCAGAGGGAAGACTGTGGGTGGGGAAAGAATAAGGCATAGGGACTGGCAAGAGACTGCTGGAGCCACTGGGAGAGAAAAGCTGGATGGAGTGGGGGCTCTAGAGAGATGTGGACAGAGCTCGGGTAAGGTTTGAAGGCAGGACTGACCGCAGGGCGACATGCCTCTGGTAGAGTGATGCTTTGGCACCATGAAGAAGACCTAAGAGACACAAGCTGTGGACTATCCCACTGCCAGGGATATCAACAGAGCGATTAAACATGCCAGCCACAGCCATCTGTGCACCCTGCTGTGAGTGTATGACGTCAAAACATTTGAGGAGCTAGAAACACTGACGGGTGGGGGGTGAGCAGGAAAGAGGAAAGAAGGGAAGGGAAGGGCAGGAGAACGAAAGACATGCTCCTCTCAAGTGAATGACTCTAGCCTTAGGCACAGCTGCCCAGCTGGCCACCTTTTCTATTTTGCGGTGCCACACATCTAAGGGCTGTGAGGCACTTGGGGCTGGGCACGTCCAGCCCTTCTGGGTGGTTATCACAGTACCAGGAAGAGAATGATCCACAGGACCACATGCATGGCAGCTGGCTGGCATATGCAGTGCCTGAAAGGGGAGTCATGCAAGGACAGGAGAGGACGGCAGGGCCCAGACTAGATAGCAGTGACCTTTGTCCTGAGTGTTCTAGGAAAGCATGAGGATTATTTCTACTATGCCTTGTAACATCTCACTTTGGAAATGTTCAGACAAATAGAATACATTAAAGGTTTTATGTCTATATTTTCATGTTAGAACTAGATACAGCTTCACATATAACAGTACCTTCTGAGTATTGCTAAATGCTTAGCATGTGCCAGGTTCTGTTCTTTTTTTTTTTTTTTTTTTTTTTAGGTTTTTTGAGACAGGGTCTGCCTCCCGAGTGCTGGGATTACAGGCGTGAGCCACCACGCCCGGCACTGTGGTATGTGGTACTGGCTGCTGCTGGGTGTGGGTCTCCACACCCAGTATTGTTACGTGGTTACCGGGGAATCGAACCCGGGCCCTTGCGCTTGCAAGACAGGCGCCGGAACCACTGAGCTAACTCCCCGGCCCAGGTTCTGTTCTTAACATGGGACAGAGATCAAGATTTGAACCTCATAAATAATCTTGAAAGACTGGTTCTATCACAGATTGGACAGCTGATGTTTGGAGAAATCTGTGTTATAACCTCCACCTCTCCTATATACGCTACAACCTAATTTCCCTGCTCCACTTGCAGCTAGGACAAATTGTGAGAGACGCACGCTTTTCAAAGTACCACACCATCCAGCACTTTGACACAGAGGACATAACTTGGGTTGGTGATTGTGAGTGGAATTCAGATTTGGGAGTGAAGGACAGTATTTTACTTTGATAGACACGATAGGATCCCAAGCTTAAGAGTCTCCTGCTCTGTCCCTCTGCTGCCATCAAGCTTTCCTACGGAGTCTGTGGAACTATATTCATTTTTATTTCTTATACAACAGTAGAAACTAATTCAGCCCCACAGGCCTAAATCAAGATGTCAGAGGACTGAGTTCTTGTATGAACAGAGGAAAAGTTCACTTCTAAGCTGTTCTGTGCTTGGCAGAATTCAATTCCTTGAAGTTGTAGGTCCAAGAGCTTTGCTTCCTTACTGTCAGATACTGGATCTGCCCGTGTTCCTTTGTGTGACCCTTCCCATCCTCAAGGGACCAATCATACAATGAATCTTCTTTGTGCTGCAAACCTCTGATTTCTCTTCTGGCACCAGGTGACGAAATATCTCCTTTATGGAGCTCATGTGATTGTGTTAGGCCCAGAAAGACAAACTTCCTGTTCTAAGGTCAGCTGTTCCAAAAGACATGACCTAATTATGGTGGAAAGATCTACTGTACTCAAAGTTCTGAGAGTTGTGCCGGATATACATAGCAGGGCATAGAAATTCTCAGTCATCTTAGAATCCTGTTACAGAGGCAGGAGGTGCCCACCCTGAGCTATACTCCCACCCTATGATGCTGCATACCCAGGGCCCCAGAATTCTCTTCCTAAATGTCCCTGGGCTACGGGGTGGCTTGTTCAGGTGGCAGGCATGCAGGGAGCATGGACATGCGGTCCGGGCATCCACACAACCACCCGTGTGGATGGGCCCAGAACTGAGTGTGGAGCGGTGGGCTTCAGGCCGGAGGCCTCATCACCCGGCACTTCCACATCCTGGTATGGAATTTGGAGCACTCCAAGAACTAGGAATTGCAATTTAGCTTTTCAGATTGTAGGGAAACCATGTTTATTAGGATAGATGAGAGGCCTATTTTATTTTAAAGTCTGTTATAACAGTGAATTGTTTAAACATGGTACATGGGCCCCCACTTGTTCTCACGGCTAAACATGTTTCCTAGGGCCACTACAACAAACAACCCTCAGTGGTGGCTAAAAAATCAGGAAGCTGTTTACTCACAGGTCTGGTCACTGGATGTCCAGCATCAGTATCTGGGAAGGCTGGGGACCCCCGGGGGCTCTCGGGAGAATCCATTCCTCTGTCTTTCAGGGTCTCACCGAAGCTAGGGTTCCTTGCCTTATGTCCCCACCACTCACAACAGCCTTCTAGGCCCACATGGGTCTCACAACTCAAGGTCCTTAACTTAATCACCTCTACAATGGCTCCCCCACCCCAGTAGTCTTCCCCCAGTAACATCTCCAGGTTCCAGGAATTGGGGTTTGATATCTCAGGGGCCACTATCAAGCTTGCCACAGGAGATATGACCCTGATGGCATCCAGCCCACTCAAGGAGTGGTGGAGATTGAGGTTCTCCTGGTCCTTGACCCCAACACTAGTGGCACCGGCTGGCCCATGAGTTCCTGCATGGAACCGGACAGCAGTCAGCACAGATCTCTGTGGGACAGGCCTGCATTCCAGTGCACACGAACCTGGTTCTGGCCCTCTCATACTTTGTATGCACTGTCTGACACCCTTTGAAAAATCTTTTCCTTTATTTTTCCACAAGTTTACTGAGGTATGTTTGATATATCATAAAATTACTCATCTTCAGTCACTGCGTTGATTTTTAGTAAATTTACTAAGTTGCACAGCCATCACCATGGTCCGGGTTCAGAGCATTCTGTCACCCTACTGAGACCCCTCACACCTGTCAGCAGTCACTCCCTGTCCCGTCCCAGGCTGCCGCACAGATGGAGCTCCAGAGCACGCGTTCGCAGCACGTCCATCACTAGAACCAAGGAAGCCGCAGCTAACCAGCAGGAGAAGAGGAAGGTGGGGAAGGGAAGAGGCACGGGTCAGACCTCTGAGGGGCACAGCTGCAAGGTCTGAGAGCACAGAGGCCCGAGGACTCTGAGAAGAAGCAGGAACAGCAGCACACAGGTTCTTGCAAACTGAGGGCCAGGCCACTCGGCCGGGGGTGTTGGTGCTGCTTTATTCCAGGAAGACCAGGCCTGAGAGTTTGATGACACTGCCTTGGCAAGGGAGATCCTGGGGAAGTGGCGGGGTTGGGAGCCAGACTGGCGTGGGCGCAGGTGACTGGAGCCGGAAATGGATGTGGTGAATCACTCTCTCAGAGCGATGGCAGAAGAGTGTAGGTTTGGGGGAGGGTTTATTTTAAGATGAGAAGAGACAGGAGACGAGGGAAGTCGAAGGGATAAATGGAAATTGTCAATGGCATCTTCCTTGCCACCAGCAGCAGCCACAGACTGCTCCGTCCCAGGGCGGCTCTCGCCATCGGACCTTTCTCCCTTATACTGACCTAGAGCCAGCCTCGTGTCCCTCGCCCTGGCTCACACGTCTCCCTCCTCCGCTCTAGACAGCTCCCCAGTGCCGACGAGTCTCTCTTCTCCACAACGACACTCCCAACCCCTCTGGTCAGTTCCCCAGACCCTTTAGTATGTCAGCCACACCCTCCCAGCCACCCTCTGGTGTATCAAGACCCTTTCCAAGGCAGTGAGCAGAGCCAGATGTGGTGGTGACCCCTGTCATTCTAGCACTGCGGGAGGCTGAGGCAAGAGGATCACTCAAATCGAGCCTGGGCAGCTTAGTGACTTAGAAAGATCCTGTCTAGCTGCATGGTGCCTCATGCCTATAATCCCAGCACTCAGGAAGCAGAGGCAGGAGGACTGCTGTGAGTTCAAGGATGGCCTGGGCTACATAGTGAGTTCAGGGTCAGCCTGAACTACAAATCGAGACCCTGTCTCAAAAAAAAAAAAAACTAAACTAAAATGGGATGGGTTTATAACCTAATGCGAAAGCCTTGAGTAACCCCAAAAGAATAAAAAGGTGCTGTACACGCTCTTGCTTGCTTATAGAAGCACAAAGTGGCTTAACCTATTGTGCTTCAACAAAATGATGGAGATACCAAACACACAAGTCCTCTCACCTGTTCATCCTCATCCTATGAGGTACTCTTGCAAGCATTCCTGGTAACGTGATGTACAAGTGACAGAAAGTGTGGTGTGGTGAGCTAGGGGCCAGGCGTGGTTAAACAGAGGCTCAGGCAGCTGGGGCTCAGGGCCCCGCCTTTCCTTCTAAAAAACAAACTTTGCTCAAGGGGCCCAGGTGCTATAAGGCACAGCAGACAGCAGGGTGACACAGTCTGCTGGCGAGCTTGAGCCCACACACCACTCAGGCCCAGCTGTGCGAGTACACAACTGCAAGAGTCCTTCACATTCACAGCAAAGGCCTTGCATCTCTGAGGTTCGCCTTCCTGGTGGCTACCTGCATCTACACCTGGTGAGTTGAGGAAGCCCCGGGGACATATACCCCAGCCTCCCTCCATCCTGCTCCCACTGCCCCTCACTCCAAGGCCCTCTCTTCAGCCAGCTCTCCTTTCCTGTCACCTAGAACTCACCCATTCTACTGGGCCCAGCCACAGCCCCAGTCCATGCTGTTTGTTCCAGGGACAGGTGGCCTTGCCATTTTGTACAGTTCTACAAAATAGAACTATAGCCTTGTAGGGCTGAAATGTCAAGGGTCAGGCAGCCAGGGTAGGAGGCCCTCATTCAGGACCAAACTCTTGGCCTGCAGAAGTAAGGCAGCTTATCTAAGACCAGCAGGGTCAAAAGTAAGTTCAGGGCCGGGGATTCAGCTCAGTAGTTCCTGCGACTGTCTTGCAAGTGCAAGGACCCAGGTTCAATCACCTCCCCCTCCAACCACAAACAATACTGGGTGTGGAGACACGCCCAGCAGCAAACAGTTACCACATACCACAGTGCCGGGCGTGGTGGCTCACGCCTGTAATCCCAGCACTCGGGAGGCAGAGGCAGGTGGATTGTTGTGATGTGAATCTGAGGCTGAGCTCAGGGCCAGCCTGAACTACAAAGCAAGACCCTGTCTCAAAAAAAAACAGTAAGTTCACGACATTAGAACTTTGCTCCCAACAGCCAGGAGCCTGTATACTTTCTCTTTCACTTTTCAGGCCTTTGACCCAGCCCTGGAGAATTTTGATCCTGACGTTTTACGTGTCTGTCCTGACACCAAGACAGTTTTTCTGATGACGAGGCCTGGACTCCATTGAGGCTGATCACTAACATGCGGCATATTCTGGAATGAATAGAAATGCCCGTTGTTCTGGGAGAATGCAGCAATAGCAACTCACAGAGTACCTCATGTTTCTGGAGATATTATGAGGCCAGGATGAGACACATTCTGAGCGGGTGTTACCATAGACATGCATGGAATTCCACATTCCTGATTCCACTGTGTCACACGTGTTAACTGGGTCCGTGATTTAGATCTCTAGTCCCCACATTTTTGGACAATCTTTTTAAATGAATCTCAGAAATCCTAAAATGTACTGTGAATAATATGCCAGATGTAGCTCAAGAACCACAGTATGACTGCTGGGCAGAGTGGTGCAGACACATAATCCCAGCCCTCTGGGAGGCCCAGGCAGGAGGGCTACAAGTTTGAGCCCCACATGAGCAACTTAGTGACTTAGTGAGACCCTATCTTAAAATAAAAATAACAAGAAGGGCTCAGGATGTAGCTCAGTGCAAAGGCCCTGGGTTCAATCCTTAGTACTCTCAATAGCAGGAGTTGGAGGAAGAGAAAGAGAATGACAACAAAGACAAGGACAAGGAGGAGGAGAAGTAACGGGACGTTACTAATCCAGTTGTGTCCCTCCCTACAAGCCCAGCCTTCATCCCATCCTTCCTCTCCCCTGAGTCTCATGTTTGTTGTTCCCTTGTTTTGATATTTTTACAGATATACATCTATGTCTATAAAAACATTTTTATCTTTATGGAGGTAAAATTCGTATCACATAAAAGCATTTAAAAGTGAACAACTGGTGACATTCAGTACATTTGCAGAGCTTACAACAACTACCTCTGTCTAGTTACCAAACGTTCCTATCACTTTAAAAGCCGTCACTCCTCATTTCTATCTGTGTATTACTCTGTTCTGTATTTTGTATGAATAGGACCCTTTGTGCCTGGCTTCCTTCACTTAGCAATATTTTCAAGGCGTATCCACATTTTAATTGCATTAGTACTTCTTCAGTATGGCTGAATAATACTGCATTTTTGTCTATCTGATCATCTACTGATGAACACTTCGCCTGTTACGCATAGGCAATGCTGTGCGGCTCTTTGTATATGTATTTGTTTGGGTTACAGCACTGCTTTGGATTTCTTTAGACTTTCTGTCACTGCAGCTGGCTATGTATGCACGATTTCATATTCCTCCGTGTGCACTAGCTTTAGCCAGCTCATTTCCCCCGCTGCAGGGCACACCAACATACAAATCTAACAACTGACCCAGTGGTCACATATTTCTAGTTTTCCCTCTCACAACCAATGCTTCATAGACATCCTTGTACATGCCTCATGGGGCATGTAGATGACAGATACTCATAAGCTCATCCCCGAGCATGTTAATTAACTCCTTGGGCCTAAAGATGCTCACCTCCAAATGTAATTGCTGCTGTCAGATAGGAGCTGTGTGTACAGGAGTCTCCCGTGATTCACACCCTGGCCATCACATGGAGCACTGGGGCCTGGGTAACCACCCAGATAGGACAGGAGTGGACAGCTACAATGCTTTTGTTTTGTTTGTTGTTGTTGTTTGAGAAGGGCCTCGCTATATAATTCAGGCTGGCCTAGAACTCAATACGTAGCCCAGGCTGGGGTTGAACTCGAGGTGATCCTCCTGCCTCAGCCTCCCACGTGCTGGGATCACAGAGATGTGCCATGATGCTCCGTGAGCGCTGTAAGTCTGAGAGCTCCCTGGGGTTTTCCTGCTCAGTCAAGACTGAGCGCAGCTGAGACTACAGCTTGGCTGTTTGGCTTCCCAAGCTCAGTGCATCGAGGGCGGCTCTAGACTTTGACTTCTTATGTTCCGAGAATACCATTTGGGGTAGGCAGAGACGACACTAAATAAACAGATGCTGGATGTGTAAACAGCATTTAAAACAAACTCTTCATTATTCAGGGAAGTAAGAGATAGGGAAAACTGGAAAAGCTGGGACAGAATCTAGCATCTTTAATTTAATTATCCACCATCTTTTCTCCCTCCCCCGTAATAATCTCTATGGACAGTCTTAAGGAAGTGTGAAGAGTGAGTGAGCTGACAATGGGGCTGGCACCCAGAGGTGAAGCTGTGTGAGGCATGAATGAACAGGGTCGGGAGGGTAAAAGCTGGACCACTCACAGACCTCGGTCCACATGACTCTGGGCCACTTCCTTCATTTCTCAGCCTTTCACTCATGCGCCAGAGCAACAGTCCTTGAAACCGTCTCAGTGCTGCGAGAGCAATCGGTGCTCACCAGGTGCTCGGTAAAGCGTTGGTTATTATATATAAACCAGGTGCGTGCTTCTGAAATGTGGTGATCGGCCCTCCAGACATGGAGACACAGGAAAGTGCTGATGTGCTCCTGTGCCCAAGAGAAGCCTGGCAGCCGCCCCAGAGTAGGGCTCTATGATTAGAAAAAAACCATCCTAAAAGTGGTAGCCAGGCATTGTGGTATGTGCCTATAATCCCAGCACCTGAGAGGCTGAGGCAGGAGGAGCACCTCGAGTTGGAGGGCAGCCTGGGCTACACTGGGAGTTCAAGTCCAGCCTGGACCACAAAGAAAAAAATCAGGGTGGGCCAGGGATTTAGCTCCGTGGTTCCAGCGCCTGTCTTGCAAGTGCAAGGACCCGGGTTCGATCCTCGTAACCACATATAATACTGGGCATGAAGACTCACACCTAGCAGCAATCAGTACCACATAGCACAGTGCCGGGCGTGGTGGCTCACGCCTGTAATCCCAGCACTAGGGAGGCAGAGGCAGAAGATTGCTGTGTTGTGAGTTGGAGGCCGAGCTCAGGGTCAGCCTGAACCACAAAGCGAGACCTTGTCTCAAAAAACCTAAAAAAAAAAAATCAGGGTGTACGTTCAGTAATATCAAAGCTAGGACAAGGGCAACTGTTTTCCTGTACCAAGTGCTCATCGAGAAGCAGACACCTTGCTAAGAAATTTGCATACATGTCTCATTTAATCCCGAGTCCCCCGAGGTAGCATGGCTACTGCTCCCTTTGTTCCTGTGTAGGGAAAGAAAGTGAGTCCGGACAAGCACAACCTGGACCTGAAAAGAGGCAGCCTTCGGAGTCTCACTGGGTCTCCCTGTGTTTTTCTGTGCCTGCCACTTAGCATCACGCTGGTGAGTGACAAGATGTACCAGCGGAAGGAGCGTGTCATCAGCTCCGTGCACACCAAGGTGAAGGGGGTAGCAGCGGTGAGAGAGGAGGCAGCAAACGGAACAAAGAAGGCAGTGCGGCAGGTCTTTGACACAGCGGATTACACTCTGCCTTTGCACGTAAGTACCCAGCATTGCCCCAGCCCTGGGCCCAGTCGCTGTCACCAGGTCTCCATCCCCTGTGGGGCTCAGAGGCTCACTCAGAAAAACACTAGCCCTGTTTAAAAATCTCTGTGAAAATCCCAACTGAGAAAACCTAAAAACTCCAAAAGTGGGCCAGACCCAGGCTCTTAGCTCAAGTCCTGCAGGGCTGCCCAAAATAGCAGCGCATCCCGTGCGCTTCAACATGATCTGGTTCGTTCATACTCGCTGTGCACACGGCGTGTTAGAATCAGGGCCACGGCGCCAGCGAGATCAGCCTGGTTCGAGAGGGGGACAGACTCATCGCCCGGACAGTGCCGGGCCTCGTGCATGACCTGCGGTCACCTCACGCTTTCCAGGACACCCTCCTTGGGTGAAAGAGGGACGTAGGTGGCAGGTGTGGTCTCGGTGAACAGGTATGTGACTGCTCACTTCACAAGCAGAGAAAATGAAAGCAGTCACCAAAAAGGGGAAATTGGGGTTGAGATGTCAAGGAGCACGTGGGCGCAGGGGGGACAGGCAGGAAGCTTGCACAAACCCATGGCGCCCAGGCTGCTGTCAGTTCATTCTGAACAGCGGGTATTAAGTGTAGCGGATGCCAGGCGGCAGGAGGCCCCGGGGCCCTTTCATTACGTCCTGAGAAATCTGGACAGCGCCCTATGATGCATCCCACACGCCGCCCGCGGCTCCCAGGGGTGCAGAGTTTCAAATGAGTGCAATTTTACTGTGTCAGAAAAATGAAACGGCTGCTTTTGAGACTAGGTTGAAAAAAGACTAAGCAGATTGTGCAAATGTTCCTTTGCTCGCCCTCGGCCCAGCGGGATGGCGCTTGGCTTTGATATTCGGCCCTCGGTGACTGTACGCTGGATTTCTGGACACTAGAAAGAAAGATTGGAATGGCCCGCGGCACCCAGCGGCCTCACTATGATTAAGCAGCTCTGGCCTCCAGGGCCTCCTGAGTCCCTCCTCAACTTTTTCTCTGCAGGGAAACTCCTTCTTCGTGATGACAAACTACCTCACAACTGACGGCCAACAGCAGGGCGTGTGCCCCCAGGTAAGGAAGTAACTGTTGGTTTTGAGGGTTGGCCCAGGTCAGAGGTGACAGAAAACGGGACGTGCCTACCTTTCTGGTGGGTTAGGGCTGGGCAGAAGGAAGGCGTGACGGATGTCAGAGGAGAGAGTGAAGATTCCTGTCCCGGGTCTCTGGCTGCAGCACCTTAGTTCTGTGCACAAGGAGACCTGTCCTTTCCCGGGCTGCTCTCTGGGCAGCCCAGGGCAATGTACAATTAATTTTACATTTCACTGGCACCTCACAACGACTTCAAGCAGACAGCAGCAACCTCACTGAGTCAGAGAGGCTGGCGATCTCCCCAGGGTCAGACAGCTTTGCTTAGAGGATGAACTGGAAGTAGAACCTGTGTGTCCTCATCCTCAGCTTCGTCCAGGGTCCGCTGTGAACGTCCACATCACAATTTTGTTCTCTTTGTGTAGTGTGAATGGCCCAGGACACCCCCACACACACGCAGGCACAGTCTCTACCAGTTTGACTTGGCCCTCACCACACACTCGAGCTTCTCCTGCCTCGCCATGGGATGCTGTCTTCTCTATCAAACCTTCACAGAAGGGAAGCAGCTCAATGTGTGGCCACAAGGGGTTTACCCCCCCCCCAACTCATGGTTTCCTATGGGCCACCCTCAGCACTGAGGTAGCTGGGCCCTGTGCCTGAGGCTCCGCCCTCTCCCTAGGAATAGAATCACATATGGAATCGGCCTCGCTGTGGGCTCCTGCTCCCCCGACCCTCTGGTGACAAGACCTTGTTTGCTCCAGGTTCAGGGCCTCTGAGTAAAAGTATTCTTGTACAACCTTCGTCACCTATGACTCAAACTTGGAACCAAGCTAACATTTCCTTGGTGTCGCACCCTGCAAAGAGGCCTCATCTCCCTTCAAACACGGGGCTCCTCTCCCCCGAACACTCCTTCCCAGCAGCATCATGTCTAATTCAGTTCGGGGCCCAGCCGTGTCCCCACTCCGGGCGTCTCTGTGCCACACCAGACCAATGCACATATAGAGACGCTTTCTAAGTTACCGAGACCCTGAGGGCAGAGCTGGCACAGCCCATAGTAGAGCTCTGGCACAGAAGCCAGGCTGCTAACAACTCAAAGCTTCACTTGCTTGTTGGTGACCTCAACTAGGTGGCTTCATCTGCAAAAGGGGACACTCATACCCTACCTCTGAGGACTACTGAAAGACAAGAGCAGGTAGATGCCTGTGACTTGCCAGTAATACGGTACATATGGCCAGGCCTTAGTTGGACTGAAAGATCTTCATGTCCTGGTCCCTGGTGGGCGGAGCTCAGCAGGTGGTTCTGTTGCAGGTCTCACTTGGGGTCTCTTGTGACACCTGTGTCACACGGCAGTGGGTGCCAGTGCCACGTGTAGGCTCAGCTGGTACACAGGAACAGCCGGGAGTCTCTTTCCTCCTGGAGCTTTCAAGCCACTTCCTCCCCGCAGGGTGTGTCCATGTGCTGTCTCCAGGCTTCCAAATGGCAGTACCAGGTCACCAAGGACAAATGGCAAAGGCTCCAGGTCCTTAGATGGCCTAGGTGGGAGCGGGCACTGGGGCCTTTCAGCTGCCTCCTGTCCACCCTGCGATACAGCACGGTCCAGTGTCACAGGGCAAATGCTCCATCTCCCAACCAGGAGGCTGATCAAGAACTCTTGACCATCCTTAATCCATGAGAAAATCACAAGAGCATACAATAGAACTAATATTTTTCTTTCAATTTTAGAACGACTTTTGGAGCACAAAATAGAGTTGATTTGTCTCTTTTCCTACAAGTTCCTTCCAGCTCATAATGAAAACATAACTGTCCATTCGTTCATTCATCCCATGTTTGTAAGTTTTGGTACCAGGGATCAAACTTGTGACCTTGCTGTTGCAAGGCAGGTGCCAGAACTACTGAGCTAAATCTCTAGCTCTCATTCTATGTTTGTCAAGAATGCTACTTATATGTAACCTGTCATGGTGGCACACACTTGTAATCCTAACATTCAGGAGAGTGAGGCATGGGGGTCCCATGCATTCCAAGGCAGCCTAGACTACACAATGAGTTCAAGGTCAGCCTGAATCACACACATCAAGACCTTGTCTTAAACAACAAAACAAAACACAAATACTACTGGTGCGTGTCAGGCAGGCAGGCTACAAAGATATGACTCAAGCTTTGTGGTCAAAGAGTTCACAGTTTCACTTGAGGGTCGAGGAGAGGAAAACCAAGGTCTGGTCTGTGACAGGAAGAAGGCAATCAAGGAAGAAAAAAGAACAAGAGTGTGACGCTTCAGTGACAAATTTGTCTTACTTTCGCAGATAAAGACACTGAAGCTTAGAGAGGTGAAGTGACTAGGCTGACGCCACTTAATTATAAAAGGGACACGGCACCTGCCTCACAGCACAAGGATCTGAGTTTGATCTGCTGCTGTGAAACCCACGTGTGCCGGGCTCCAAGCCCCAGGCCCTGAACACCTGCACAAGCCCAGGGGGCAGAGGGTGGGGAGTGGCTCTATCCACACCCATGTCATCTGATTCCTCCCCAAGACGGCCAGCAAACCTGCTCCGCAGGGCACGGAGGTCAATATGCACAGACTGAGCCACCGCAGATCTCCTTCCTAGCTCTGTCCTAAAGCCCCGAGAAAGGCTGGGAGAAAGTGCTAGCTGGTGTCCTTCAGTTCACTGCCCCCCACCCCACACACTACCTGCTCCACCCTGTCCTGCAGCCACAGGGCCACCGGATCAGCCCCCACTCCCACCCCAAGGTCTTGACTGCCACTGGCTCCTCGCTGTTTACGTTTTTACAAGATATACGTCACATACCATAAAACCCTCACTCTAAAGTAGACAGCGTGTGGTGGTGGGGTGTTTAGTCTCTGTGTGGTGCAGCCACCGCTGCTCTTGAACTGCAGAACATCTCTGGGACTGCAGAAAGAACCCTCATCCCGTTAGCCGTTCGTCTCTGCTCCTCCCGGGCCCCTGACAACCACCAGCTCGCTTCTGATCCCACGGCTTTGCCTTCTGGAGACATTTCCTAGGAACAGAATCACACAGGAAGTGGGTTTCTGTGGCTGGCTTCTTTCACTAGCCTGGTGTTTCCAAGATAAGTGACACTATACTAGTCTCCCATCTGTCAGAGGACAACGGGCCCATCTCTACTTTCTGGCCACCGTGAGCAGTTGGTGTGCATGTGGCCACGAGCATCTCCAAGCCATGGTGACACTCACTCATGCCTGCTGCTCTGTCCTTCTCCACAGCACCCCACTCCCAGGACGCTCTGCTCCTCTGACCAGGGCTGTAAGAAGGGATGGATGGAGCCACTAAGCAAAGGTACCACTGACTCTGTCCCTGAGCCCCGAGGGGGTGGTCAGGCATTTTGAGGATGTTCACAGTGTCTGGCTCTGGCTCTGAACTGCCATTCTCCACCACTGTAACCCTAGCAACCCTGTGTCTGTCTCATGCCTGGGCCCTGATCCCTGCAGACCAGTTGTGCCTTTGAACGTGACCCCAATGTCCCAGTGAGAGAAGTTCCTCCAATGAGGACATAGGTCAACCTGACAGAGAATCCTACAGCCCAGTGCATCTTCTGAGAGTTCTAAATTTCCCTAAAGGTGGAGGAGCAAGACCTTGAACCCCCAGGAAGCTTGGGGACAGAATCCATATTAACATGAAGAACCACCTAGTTTCAAGCTCTAACTTAAAATGACACAGGATAGTGCAGGGGTGTAGCTCAGCAGTGACAGCACCTGTGTAGCCTGTGGGAGGCCCTGGGTTCAGTTGCTAGGACTGAGGAAAAACAAAAAAGCTTATGAGAAAATGAAAAACCAAGAAAAAGGATATTGCTGGGCATAGTGGTGCATATCTGTAATCCCAGCTCTTGGGAGGCTGAGGTGGGAGGATTGCTACAAATTCAAGATCAGCTAGAGATACATAATGAGCTCACTGTCAGCTCAAAATATGTAGTAAAAACCTGTCTTAAAAGCAAAGCAAGGGTCAGAGATTTAACTCAATGGTTCTGACATCTGCCTTGCAAGCACAAGGTCCTAAATTCAATCCCCAGTAAATACATACGGGGATGGTGACTCACACACACCAACAATCAGTACCACACACACAATGCTAGGCGTGGTGGCTCACACCCGTAATCTCAGTACTCAGGAGGCAGAGGCAGGAGGATTGCTGTGAATTTGAGGATTGCTTGGGCTACATAGTGAGCTCAGGACCAGCTTGAACCACAAAAGTGAGACCCTGTCTCAAAAAAATGCAAAACTGGGGAGTTAGCTTAGTGGTTCCAGCGTCTGCCTGGCAAGTGCAATGTCCAGAGTTCAATCCCCATTACTAAAAGTAAATAAAATAAATTAAAAATATTACAAAACTACCAGTGGTTGTAATGTATGATAAAATGAGTCAATGTCGTGTTCTATTCCATAATATGTACACATTCAAGTTGGCACAGAGCTCGTTTTGGCACGGCTCACCATGTAACCAAGGGTCCTTGTTCTACTGTCATGGAGAGGTGCCCCACGGTCATCCCATGGCTTGTACATCCTGGCCGGGCTGCGTGCTTTAGAGAGACGGGTCTGCCCACTGACACGTATGCCAGGGCAGAGGAGACAGCCTGCTCCCTCTCAGAATCTTTCCTTGTTATTAAAAAAAAAGCCAAATATGGGCCGGGGATATAGCTCAGTGGTGCTGGTGCCTGTCTTGCAAGAGCAAGGGCCCGGGGGCCGGGGAGTTAGCTCAGTGGTTCCAGCGCCTGTCTTGCAAGCGCAAGGGCCCGGGTTCGATTCCCCGGTAACCACATAACAATACTGGGTGTGGAGACCCACGCCCAGCAGCAACCAGTACCACATACCACAGTGCCGGGCGTGGTGGCTCACGCCTGTAATCCCAGCACTCGGGAGGCAGAGGCAGGAGGATTG
>PVIR01021301.1:0-29547 GCA_004026965.1 Petromus typicus
AAAATGTTTTATGAAATTAGACTCAAAGTACTCAAAATACTCAAGCACTCCAAACAAAGACTAACACCACTGACTGAAGTCGTTTATGAAGGCAGAAATCAAAGTGTTGATGCTACTACTGTGAACATTATTGGACATAGTTCAAGCTAATTATAAGACAGGAAGAGAGAAAGACAAAGCTGTGTTCGTGCATGTAAGACCAAAGCATGTGCTTCTGCACTACAGGGGTTTCTTTCCCCTTTTAAACATGTTTTTGAGACACAAACACTACGGTAAGGAAACTGCCTAGAAAAACTATAGAATCCAACAATCTGAGAGGAAACCAACAATTTTTAAGGAAAACTACACAATCACACCTTACTCAGAAAAAAGAAGAAAATGATGAGGGAGAAGTCTAAAGAAGCTGAAATGATTTAAGCAGTAACTACTCGAATAAATTTCCTATGAAGAAAGTGTTTTCCACATGAGAGCAAAGTTTCCTGGGTACAGAAAAGAGATGCAGGATGTCTCCTCTTCCTCAGTAACATGGCCACTGGGGCACCTGTGAGGTCCTCACCAGACAGTGCCAACTTCAGGGCCAACAGTTACCCGCTGCTTGTGTCACAAGTAGCCTTCATTTGACATGCTTAAACAACAAAAAGATAGCCAATGAGAGCATGGAAAAACAGAAATATTTTGTAACAGAAACTTTAAAAAGGTAAACAAAATGTAAAACCCAGACCTTAGCTACTCCATCCCATAATGGTGAGGCATAATCATTAAGAAGGAGGATAGTTTGTGTGCAAAAAAATCACAGTCCTAGACTTCTTGTGGCAATGAAAATCTTATCACAGTTAAAAATGCACAAATAGGCCGGGCGTGGTGGCTCACGCCTGTCATCCCAGCACTCGGGAGGCAGAAGCAGGAGGATTGCTGTGATGTGAGTTGGAGGCTGAGCTCAGGGCCAGCCTGAACCACAAAGCGAGACCCTGTCTCAAAAAACCTTAAAAAAAAAAAAAAAGAAAAATAAATGTACAAATCCTCACAGAGACCTGTGGAAGGACATACCCAAGTGTGCTGGTGACATGCAGGATGCACCCTATTCACACAGGGTATCACTGAGCAAACTCCTTGGAAAAAACAGGGCAGCTCAGGAGAAATGGGATTCTCTAAGCTCCCAGACAGCAGCCAGACAGACTGAGGAATTTTTACAGCTTTCTAAGGAGCCACAGCAATGTGTTTACAAGGACAATCTCGAGAATGCAGATGTCAGTGATGACTAAGCAATTACATCTGAGGAAAGGGACTGGGGCCAGGGAGAGAGGGAAATGCGTTTTCCACTGTATATCCTCTCCCTTTCCCTTTCTCTCGCTCCCTCTTTTTCTTGCCTTCGGCAACCAGGAGCAAAAGTTTAAACAACCTGAAAAAAGAACTACATTAACTGATATGTGGATAAAAGAGAAAGGTCAATTCTTATATAATGGTGCACAGCTCTGCCAAGGATGAGCTTGAGACATCTGTGGCCAGGTGGGTGAACCTGGAGACCACACTCTTGTAATGAATCAGACACACGTCTAAATACCACACAGTTTCTCTGGTGTGTGAAACCAGAAGTGGAAATAAGGACTAAAATGTGTAACAGATATTGGGAAATAGGAAGAAAATGTTCAAATGAGAAGTGGACCGAGGGAGGAGAGAGAGGAAAGGATACATTTCTGAGGGCTCTGCTGCTCTGTGCTTCCGAGGGAGTCAGTTGACCCCGCCCCATAAAGTTAGCACTGTGTGAAACCCCGTCCCCTGCCCTCACCGCACAAACCACAAATTTCCCATGCCTTGAACACTGGAGCCCTGGGAGAGATGACAGAAACACTTAATCCTGACTAAAAGGTGAGTCCTTGCACTCAAAACGCAGCATTCCTAAATTTTCGTTAAACAAAAATGAGAACAAAGACTTTAAGTCATACTTCAGGAAATGTCACGTCACATCCTGACTGCAAGCATGATGCGTGATACTATACTCAGGCTCTTCAAAATGTTGAGTGCAGAAATGCCAGTCAAATTGTCACTTAAAAACTTAAAAACTTACACGTGTTATTCTTATTACAGACACACTGATGCGTGTGTAGAAAAAAATAAGACACTCAGTGAAACCAGACGCAGTTTTGAGCTTGAGCTTGAAATGTGTAAGAAGGTCTCCCATAACAACAGCAGTGTTACTTTACTGTGTGGAAGTAAATACAAACCAAACGAGAAGAAAATGTCCCTGTCACACGTGTAAAAACTACTCAGACAAGGAGGAATTCTATTAGGAGAAATGATGAATAGAAGAAAACTTTCCATTGCTGTTTACAATGTTATTTTAAGTTTACAATCAGGAAAAAATATCAACATAAAAATCTGGAAGTCAATTCCGTTGCTGTCCTGTTTCTGCTTGGTATATTTGGATCCCTTCCTCCTCCATGGGTCCCGACAGGCCCCCTGCAGAAACCACCCTGGCACCTCCCTGGCACCACAGGGCGATGCCGACTGGACAGCTGCACCATTTTGCTCTCTCTTCACAGGAGCACCCAAGGGCTAGTGGGTGACCCAAAGGCCTGGCCTGGCTCTGAGCCGGGGCTGGAGAGGCCACCTAAGGCTGAGGGCAGAAGCAGAGAGCCTGTGATGCGCGCCCATCGCAAGCTGCCTGCTCCAAGCCGGGCAGCCAGGGCACGCTGCAGGGCCGCTCTGGGTCTGCTGTGCCGCCGATGCCCGGCTTTGGATGTTATATCACTTGATCTACGTTTCATAAAAATAAGTAGAAAATAAAATTAGCACAATGAATAATAAAGATGGACTCCATCAAGTGCCCTTCACAGAGGCGGGGAGATCTATGCCCTCGGGAGGGGCGGCCATGCCTGGCACAGCACAGAGCAGGTGCGAAGAAACCACGAACAGCCAGCGGGGCTCCACGGCCCTCAGAGCACCCTCTCCTCGGCCCCACGTCGGGACGGGCTATGTTCCTCAGAGTGAGCTGTCCGGCGGGCCAAGACCTCCACCTGCAGGTCATTACCTTCCCCACCCAGCCGGTGCTCGCCTGGCACTTGGCGCCGGCCACACAGCCTCACTGCCACCACCCTTGAGCGCAGGGAGGCTAAGCGTTCACGTCTGTGATCAACACAAAAGCCGTTCTGGACTACTGCCAATAAACTACGTGATAGGGACAAAATGCCTTACAAGCCAGTGTGACTCCACGGACCACGTCCTGGTCACGGGTGGACCCTGCCTTTGCAAAGCGCACTGCATGCTCACGCGGCTCCTTCGCGCGCTCCTCAGGAGGGCGTCGGCCCCTCCGCTGACCGCCACAAGGTGGCGCCCCAGGCGCCCGGCCCCTCCGCCCGCAATCCCCGCGCTGCGTTCCACCAACTACCAAACGAGGACTAAGGGCCGGACTTCTCACTGTGCCAATTCATGTGTCAGTGTGGTTTTAGCTAAGTCACTAAACGGGGATGGGCAGACTCGAATCCTTTGGCGATGGCGGATTTCGAACTCCCCAGGCCGTGCCCCATGGAGGCAGACTGATCAGGGCCCCGGCTGGAAAGGCGGGAAGGAGGCGGCGGAACCAAGGCTGTGCCAGCTCCACCACGGGGCGCTGCGGGGAGCGCATCCCGCTCCCCAGAGCCTTCCCTGGGCACCCGTGCGCTTTATCCAGCCTGTCCAGCCCGCTCGCGCTGGCTGCTCAGCTCTCAAGACTTCAGGGAGCCCTGGGAACCCCACGAGCTGTCAGTCTCCCTGGACCACGAGACCGCACACGAGGTGGCTTCTTCCTCTCAGCACATGCCAGGTTCACCCAGTAGGAAGTCAGACCTTTCCCGCTTCTCCACCTCCCCGCACAAGGACCCTGCAGGAGCAGCGCTGGTGGCCGGGCCCTGGGGGAGGGGGGGCGCCGAGCCGGGGGACCCCCCCTCCCCCGGCCTGGCCCTGGCGGGGGGGTGGGGACACGGCGCGGCACGCCGGGCGCGCATGCGCATAAGGCGGCATGCGGCTGCCCGCGGATGGGCACCTCCGAGGGCGGCGCTCCCCTGCACCGCGGCCGCGCTCGGACCTTTTCTGCCTGCGTCTCCAGAAGGGGCAGTGGCCCACGGAAGCACTGTGGAAGGAAAAGGAAACGCGAGCCGAGTTTTGGTGGGAAACAGCCCAAGATGGCTCCACCTTCCTCTACCCAGCACATCCCCTCCCAGCGAGAAACGCAGCGCGGCAGCCCCCCCAGCCACCGACGTCTGCGCGGCTCCGAACCTTCTGGGCTCACGGGCTTTCCCAGAAACGGATCTGCTGTGGTCTAATACCGTACTCTGGAACCGGCCCACCTTAAACTCTGGTGCTCATGTCACCCTGGGAAGCAGGAACCTCGCGTCATCTTCCTTGGGGGGGGTGCAGGGAGATGGGCTGGGCGCTCGGCGGCTCTGCACGCAGCTTCGGCAGGGGGCCATGCGGACGATCTCAGTAACCCCGCCAGTGCCCAACAGCCGCCCGCCCCCCCACCATGCAAGTGTGGCACCTTCCAGAACCGACTGCCAGCCACCCGGAACCACCTCTCAGACCACCCATGACTCCGATTATGCAGAATTTCATTAAAATCTCTTCTGCTTCCAGAGCCCCCCAAATTACCCAGACCCTAAATCTCACAACCACAGCCAGCCCCCTCCCCAAATTCTCCCCAAATTCATTACCCCCGGATTCCGCTTGTATTCACGTCTAGCTGTCGCCAGGCTCACGGGCCACACCCTGGCCGCGGGGTCGCACGGACCAAATGCACAGCTCTGCGCCCGCCCACCGAGCCCCCCTCCCCGTCTTCCGCGCACGTACGCACAAGGCAGCAGCACGGGGGCGGGGCTCGTACCGCTGTCACTCAGAACCAGCCAGGGTCTCAGTGTGCTGTCACTTGATACCGAGGCTGCAGGAAAAATTTCTGGGCAAAGCAGCCTCGGAGCCGGCTGGGCTCAGTCCCTGCAGGGGACGTCACTCAAAACGGCGCATGCGCAATGAGCCCCCAGTGCTCTGGGCTCTGGAAAGATCCGGCCGTCAGGCTCGAACAGACCAAGGAAAGGATCTCGGCTAAAGCAAACCACAGGCCATTTCTCAGTACACAAAAGATGACTTCCCAGCTCGAAAACCCAGTGACTGCGAATCTACGCAGATGTCCTAGACTCAGTCCTGCGGTCTCCCGGGTTCCGAGTCCCTCTCCGCGGGACCCCGTCCACCCACACACGGGCACTGTAAACTCGGCTGTCCCGCGGCTGCTAACACCACCGATGTGGCCACGGGAATACACTTTTTTTTCCTAAAGGCGATGCTGACCTGCGGAGCGGCCGAGGCAGCGGCGTCCGGCATCCGGCGTCCAGTCACTCGCGGACTCCGACACCGCAACACCAGTGTGACCCACGAGGCGGCCGGCCCGGCCCGAGCATGGCACGGCACAACATGGCCGTGAAATGCTGAGCTCAGGCCGCCGCTCCGATCCGTGGAGCGACGCCCGCTCAGCGCACCTGGTCAGGGCGAAGCGTCCGCGGGCAGACGCCATCCTGTCCCCGGCCGGCAGCGCGCCCCCAGGGCGGCCACGCGACCTCTCCGCGCCTGTCCTCCACCCTCCGCCCCACCCCCGTCCTTCGGCTCTGGCATCGGCTGCGGACTGCCCCCGGACCCCTCATTCGGACCCTCTCCCGAGGCGGGGCTTCCATCCGCCAATCAGCAGCTCTCCCGCCCTGTCTGCGCCCTCACCACGCCCCGCCTCATGCCAATCCGACCGTGTTGCCTTGGTGATCCAGCCCTAGAAGGGGAAGACTCCGGTCGGAGTCAAAGGAGCTCCCAAAGAAAGAAATGGGTTCAAGGTAGATGTACCCACGACAGCCACGAACACACAATTAGGGAAAACAAGCACAAGGACTTTTTCAAATGGGAAAGGGATCAAGAGTTGGAGGGACTGTTCCGCAGACAAAGGGCTCCTATCTAAACTATATAAAGAGCTTAAAAATATCAGCCCATCCAAATTTAAAGACCCAATTACAAAAATGGGCATCTGAAATGAAAAGATACTTTTCAGAGGAAGATGTAAGAGCAGCTGGGGCCGGGGATATAGCTCAGTGGTTCCGGCGCCTGTCTTGGAAGCGCAAGGACCCGGGTTCAGTCCCCGGTGACCACATAACAATACTGGGTGTGGAGACTCACCCCAGCGGCAACCAGTACCACATACCAGTGCCGGGCGTAGTGGCTCACGCCTGTAATCCCAGCACTCGGGAGGCAGAGGCAGGAGGATTGCTGTGATGTGAATTGGAGGCTGAGCTCAGGGCCAGCCTGAACCACAAAGCGAGACCCTGTCTCAAAAAACCTTAAAAAAGAAAAAAAAAGAAGTAAGAGCAGCTAAGAAGTATATGAAGAAATGCTCAACATCATTTGTCATTTCAGAGATGCAGATGAAAACAACACTGAGATTTCATTTAACTCCACAAAGAATGGCTGCCATGTCAGAATTAGCCAGCAACAGATGTTGGCAAGGCTGTGGAGGGAATGTAGGCTCATACAACCTCTGTGGAGATCAGTATGGAGAGTCCTCAAAAAACTAGGATTGGAGGTCCCATTTGACCCAGCCATCGCTCTGCTAAGTATATACACAAAGGAATTAAAAGATTCATTTCACAGCGACATATGTACACCCATGTTTATAGCAGCTTAGTTTGTATTACTAAGTCTTGGAAACAAACCAAATGTCCATCAACTGGAGAACGGATAAAGAAGATATGGTTCTTTTATAGATTGGAGTATTACTCTGCCATTTTTAAAAACAATAAGTTTAAGTCATTCATACTCAAATGGTTATACCTTGAGGACGTCCTCATAAGAGAAATAAACAGGTCACAGATGTGTAAATATCGTATCTTTTCTCTGGTATGAGAAAATAAAGTTGCAAATGAGTTGTAGTATGTATGGTTGATATTGTGAAGTAGAAAATATTTAAAAGGAAAGAGTGTAAGGGTAAATAATGAGGGGAAAAAATGTGGTAATAATAAAGAAAAAAGAAAAAAAAGATTGTGTATATAGGAGGTGGGGTGGCAGGGCGGGGGGAAAAGGGAAAAAAATGAGAATCAAATCATGTCATATTCTGGTACAAATTCTCAATGTTGAATGTGATTATGATGTGTATTCATAATGTACAATAAAGATTTTTTAAAAAGAGTTGGAGGAAGCATTGGAAAAAAACATAATATTTTTTTAAAAATCAAAAATTCCATTAGCATAGTCAGTGATGAATTGGTCAGTGCTATTTTCAGAATGTGTTTGTTCTTATTTAAGTTTCGATCCTTCCCTCCACATCCATGTGTGTGTGCACAGATGTGTGTCACTAGGCATTAAACAAAGGACCTTCTCTTCTTAGAGGAATATTCTGCCACTCGCTACACCACAGCCCTATTTTTGAGATAGGGTCTCAATAATATGTCCAAGCTTGGCAAACACTTGAGATACTCCTGCCTCGGTCTTCTGAGTATCTGCGATCACAGCTGTGTGCTATCACACTCAGTCATTTCAAGTTCAATTTTCTCCTGTAAGGATCAGGGATTTAGCCCAAGCGGTATCACACCTACCTTGCAAGCACAAGGGCCTGAGTTTGTCCACCTGTACCACAAATTTTCTCATGCAATAAATTCTTAAATAAGTTTTTCACTAAAAGTGTAAAATGACTTATCTAATTTTCTATGAGTATTTCTTCAAGTGACTTTGTAAGACATTTTGAATGAGTTTAGACACCTCTGGAATGTAAGACGGCCTTTACCTTCTCTCCTCAACATGAAAATATTACTTCACTATCTTCTAGCTTTACCAGTAAGGTCTGCTGTTGGTGTGATGTTACCTTCTTTAACACTGGTTTCTCCCAAGGCAGCTTTTAGGATGGAGGTTACACCAACTATGGATGTTTACCCTGCTTAGGATTTCTTCTGTTCTGGAGAATTCTTGGCCAGTAAGTATTTAAATGCAGCTTTTCTGTCACTTCATTTCTGTCTTGCTCCCTGCCTTAGAACAGGGTGACATGTCTTAGTCTAGCCCCCATTTCTCTTATCATTTATATTTTTCATTTTATTTTTTGTGCTGTTTTCTAATTAGCTCTTCTTTTCAACTGTATCTAGTATAGTTTCCCAAGAGGATTTCGTTACGATGGCTGTATCTTTCAGTTCTAACCTTTAAAAGCACAATGAAACAGTTTGACTTGAATTATATTTGGTAGGAATGAATTCATGCTGTCATATTTGATATATGTTTTCCTAAGCTTAACTCGGTTTTCTTCAAGTTTCTAAGTGTTTTCCTTTGTGGCATTTCCGTTACCCTGAACTCCTTTTTCCACTTCATTTAGTAATTTAAAAAAAATTTCTGCCTTGCTTCTGAGAAACATAGTCCAGACCCCAGGCTCAGACAGGAAAGCAGCTCTGGTCTGTGTAATGAAGGCTGATCAGGCACTGATCAAGATCAAAGCTCCGGCTCTGGTGTGGCTCTGTGTGAACCCTCCCCCGTCCTGTAAGCGGGAGCCCTGGACAGTCATCCTTAGCTCTTTCAAGTTCCTTTCACTTGCAAGAGGGCTGCTAAGTCCCTCTGTAACACAACGACCCCGGGACCTCAACACAGACACAGCACTTCTAGACCTAGTTTCCCCAACCAGATCGAACTGTTAACTACCTCTGCACAGTTCAAGACAGCAGTTCAGCAGGTTTCATCTTCAACTCCACATATCCTTGCATTTTCCTGTTCAATTTTTGACCCAGTCAGATGTCTTCAATATTTCTATCCTTGCAGGTTTACAGTAAAAGGTGAGCTTAAAGTACAAACTCACAAACTGAAAACCCATGTCCATCAAAATCATCAGCTTCTAACTTGTCTGCAGAGGTCCTCCCTTCTTTCCCAACTGTCCTGTTTTCCTGGGACTATGTGGCTGGGATTTCATGACAGCTTGAATGTTGGAAGCACACAAAAATCCATCTATTTTTATCAAGTCAGATCCTAAAGAAATGTGCAAAGATGGAAAACAATGCTATGCTCTTTGGTGATCCTTTATTTTAAAAAATCATCTTTTATTTAACAGTGTTGCTTATGTTAACTTGCAATGGCCTTACTATTACTATTTTAAATTAGAAAATTTCTATCTTTAATTATTATTTAATTTTTCCTTCATTAAAGATAATATATACACAAGACTAACTATGAAAAGGAAGAGAAATCCAGCTGATGACTTATGTATGTGTGTCAAAGAAAGTAGGCACTAGAAATTAATCCTACATTTCTAACTTGCACAACTGTATGGACAAAAGTGTTAGCTGAATAATTAAGATACAGGTAAAGAGCATTAAGTCAGGAACTCTCTGATGTAGGTAAAATCTGAGATGCTTATACCAAATTGAGTGGAACTGTCTTTGCTGGCGCTCTGGAACTCCAGGGCTGAGTTACTGTATAAGTGAGATTAAAATAAAAACTAATTTGCAAAATAGCCAATTCTTGAGTATTGAGAACTCATATGTGCATTCATATACAGATTTGCATACAGTTCCTTTCTAATGCAAATATAACCAATTTTCCTTAAAGGAAAACTTTACTTTTTAATCTTCTCAAGGAGTTTCAGGACAATATAAGACTAAACATATATATTCAAAGCAACCAATTCTTTCACAAAAGCTGTGCCTCAATCCAAATATTAAAAGAACAGCAAATAATTACTCAAGATAAAGACAGGCAGAAGACCACTATGTCACAAATATGTATATTAATTAAAAGAAAACTGCATGCACTAAACTAAAATTAAAGTGGATTAGAGACTTAAATATTAAAACAGAAACATTAAGCCAGCTGCAAAACAGGATAGGTAGAACTCTTGGAGACACTGGTTTAGGGAAAGGCTTTATAAACAAAACCTCAGCAGCACAGGAATTAGCAGAAGGACTCAACAACTGGAATCTCACCTTATTCACAACAAGAGAAACCACCAGCAGAGCAAAAAGACAGCCAACAATATGGGAAAAAAACTTTACCAGCTGTTTCTCAAAGACAAATTTTACCAGCTGTTTCTACTAGGTAGAATATACAAAAAGCTTAAAAATATCAACCCCTCCCCAAATTTAAAAACTCCAGTTCAAAAATGGGTATCTGAAATGAACAGACAATTTTCAGAGGAAGAAGTAAAAGCAGCGAAGAAATACATGAAGAAATATTCAATGTCACTGGTCATGCAAGAGATGCAGATGAAAACAACACTGAGATTTCATCTCACTCCACAAAGAATGGCTGCTATCACAAAATCAACCAACAACAAATGGTGGTGAGGGTATGGGGAGAATGGAATCCTTCTCCACTGTTGATGGGAATGCAGACTGGTGCAACCACTGTGGAGATCAGTGTGAAGATTCCTCAAAAAAAACCACTAGGATCAGAGGTCTCATTTGACCATGCTATTTCCTTGCTAGGTATCTAAATAAAAGAAATAAAAGATTAATATCCCAGTGACATGTGATATGTGCACCCATGTTTATAATAGCTTAGTTTGTGATAGCCAAATCTTGGGAACAACCCAATTGCCCATCAACTCTAGACTGGATAAGGAAGATGTGGGTCTTGTTTTTTGGTTTGTTTGTTTTTTTTTTTTAATAAAATGGAGTATGATTCCTTCATAAAGAATGTAGATTTGAGTCCTTTATACTCAAATGGACATACTTTGAGGACACACTCATAAGTGAAATAAATAGGACACAGATATGTAAATACCACATCTTTTCTCTAGTTTGAGGAACTGAAGGTTTCAATGAGTTCTAAAATGTATGGTAGGTATTGTCAAATAGCAAGAAAATATTCAAAGGGAAAGAGGGGGTAGGGGTAAGTAAAGACAGGAAAGAAAAAATTTGACGCTGAAAAAGGAAACAAAGCTTATGTATATAGGAGGTAGGGGTTGTGGGGGGCAGCGGAATGGGAAAATATGAAAATTAAGTCATGTCATAGACAGGTACAAATTCTCAATGTCAATTGTAATCATAATGTATATATCAAATGTACCAATAAACTCAATTTAAAGAAAATTTTTAAAGAGTTTTTAAAAAGAAGACATAAGCATTTTAAAAAAAGAAGAAACTACGTTGCCTCTGGCAGAGAGCATCAAGCCTGCATTACCTGGGGATGGTCACTCTCTGGAGTTCAGCTCCCATGTCCTCCTGTCCAAAGGGTGATAGGTAACCATTCTTAGAAGATGCTGGGGCCGGGGATTTGGCTCAGTGGTTCCGGCACCTGTCTTGCAAGCACAAGGACCCGGGTTCGATCCCCGGTGACCACATACAATCAGTAACACATACCACAGTGCCAGGCATGGTGGCTCACGCCTGTCATCCCAGCAGGGGCAGGAGGATTGCTGTGATGTGAGTTGGAGGCTGAGCTCAGGGCCAGCCTGAACTACAAAGTGAGACCCTGTCTCAAAATAAATAAACAAAAATAAAAATAGAAGATGCTGAAACCTTCATTCAGAAATCAAGTTATAATGTGCCGACCACAGTGCTCTACTTGATTAAAAGCACAAGATTGCTCATCCACTTCTTCTCTAACGTGATGTACCAACCAGAGTTCTGATCCCGAACTGGCAAAATAACAGGTGTTTGTTTATTCAACTACAGACAGTTGTGCTCAACTACACCCAGACAGAGGACTCAAGTGGGACGATAATCAAGGAAACAAGAGCCGCACCCTCCCTGGGGCCAACAACTACCCCCCACCAAGCAAGAGGAAGCTCGGCGAATCCGAGAGCCTGTCACAGTCCAGGCAGTGAGGAGAGACTCGCATCTCGAGGAGGCGAGCACTGTCTGCCTGCAAGATGAAGAACATGGCCCAGAGTGGCACATAACTTGCTCCCGTATACCGAATTTCATACGGAGCAAGACCAAGATTTAAACCCGCATCTTTCTGGCCCCACTCAACAACACAAGTCACTTGTCATGAAATTTTAAGGTTGGGGTCAGCACAGGACAGCCTGCCGCTCAAATCAAGCCCACTGCCTGTTTTTATAGAGCCATATACAAAGTAGCTGAATCAAAAATGATTAAATGGTTGAAAAAATTAAGAGTATTATTTTGTGACATGAAAGAGTAAAATGAAATCCAAAATTCAATATTAATGAAATTTTGCAGAACACAGGCACCCTCGCCTGCGTACACAATGCCGACAGCTGCTTTCCTATGACAAGGACAGAGTTGAGCAATTCCAACAGACACTTTCTATCCTACAAAACCTAAAATGTTTACTCATTAGCCTGCTAACGCTCAATCTTTGGTGTCAAATTTAAAATTTATTGAATTGGAGTCAGAGTTTACAAAAAGCACCCCCCCAACAGGGGACATAGCTTTAAAGAATGACAGAGAAGGAACAGAGATTTCCTTCCAACTTCCCAGGAATAAATAAATAGCTTCTGAGTTCCACGAAGTGCAGCCAGGGCTAGGTGAGCGCAGAGGGCTTCCCAAGTCCCTGGGATCAATGGGCTCACAGAGGCTCACCAGTCCCTGGCTGTTATAAGTGAAAGGGACTCTGTAAGATGAAAGTAACTGCTGACAGCTGTGGAACATTCCGTACACAGCCAGGTGCTATGCCCAAGAAGACCTCTACCTACTCCACTGGGCAACCAGGGAAGGGCGTAAGGGCATAATTATAACCCAATTCTTAGGCCGGACAGGGCTCCAGGAATGTTCAGAAAATCATCCAGTACCTCCACCTGACAGTAGCGCAGGCTTCTTACCTGTTTCTGCCTCCAGAGACTATGCCCTCAGTCGTTTAATTCAAATCTAATAAGTCTTCCAATATTAAAGAAATGAATAGTTTTCTGAAAAAACACAAAGCATTGAAACTATGAAAACAGTCTTAGTAGGGGTTATAAATTTCCGTCTAACTCCTAGTAAGCGAATATGTGCCACAAATTGACTTGGGCCATGAAAAATGGGCTTCTAATGAACTATATCCTACTTCAATGGGTTGCAACTGCGCTGACCTCCTCTGGAATCCACCATGATTCTCTCCAAGAATTCCTGCAGGACGACAGCCAACGTTTCTAGCTAGACTATGTGCCAGGCACTGTTCCAAGCACTTTCGATGGAAGGACCATTAGTTCAGGAACAAGCATTCCCTCAAACCGAAATGCAACAGGTGGAACGGTCCAGTCGCACACCTAGGAAGCCAGAGGGCCTGTGTCCAAAGCCAAGCCAGCTCGTCAGCAAGGTCAGCCTTCTCAACAGGCTTTTGGCTAATAAATCCGAAAACTGAACACGTTCAGTCCAGGAAAACAAACTGCCAAAACAGCCACACTTGGGTTAGTGATGGCAGAGCCCCCTACCTAGTTTCCAAACTGTAAACTTCCATTTTCACAAACTATCCAGAAAGGGGAAATCTAAAGAAAAATCTAAAATCTAAAGAAAAATCTACGGTAGGTTAGTGGCAGCCTGGGCCGTGGAGTCCTAACTTACCACAGATGTGATGGAGGGAATTTGGGGGAGAGAGCAGTGGAACAATATTCTAGTGGTTGACTGTGGGAGGGTAAGGGGGGAAATGGGTGTGACCAAAGTACACTGTTACGTGGGCATGAAATATTACAGGGAAACCCAGTGTTTTGTCAAATTAAGAGGCATTATTAAAATATATTTTGAAAAGTTGATTCTGGCAATCCCTGCACAACTCCATAAATTCACTAAAAATCACTGAGTTGTATGCTGGGTTATCTTTTGATGAATGTAAATTACATCTCTATAAAGCTGTTTCAAAGAGAATAGCCTGGATGACTCACCAACCTGTGCTTAGGTCCTCTAAAGACCCTGGAGCCTGTACATTACACCTGTAATCCCAACATCTTGGGAGGCTGAAGCAGCAAGATTTCCAGGTTCCAGCCCAGCCTGGGTAATTAACCAACTCAGCAAGAACCTGTCTCAAAATATTTTTTTTTAATGGCAGAGGATGTAGCTCAGTGCAAAGGTCCTGGGTCCAATTCCAAGGACAAAATAACAACAACAACAACAATAATAGTAAAAGCACCTAGCAGGACAACCAGAAGCCTCGGGTGAAGTCCGAAAAGTCTGAAAAGAATTCGGTTGTACACTGCCTAGCAAATCATCTGGCTCCCACGTACAGGGAAGCACAGGATCCCAGGAGCATCAGAAGCCTCTGTCCCGCACCCCCTCAGACCCCAAGGAGACCGGCAGGCACTGCCTGTGCCTCCCCCGAGGGCGCCAGGCCCCCTGCACATGCGCCCTGCCTCTTTGTGGAGGCCCAAGCCCAGGTGGGATTTTGCACCTGCAGGGGGTCAGCGGGACTTGGGCCTTTCTTTACACTCGCATGCCAGGTGACACCTGTACAGATCAGACACAGGCCCTGCCCGGGGGCGTGCATGGCTGACCCAGAAGCAGATGAGAGCAAGGTGCAAACATGGAAGAGCTTTCAGTTGAGCTTGCAGTCCGTGATGGAGTATGGTGCATGTGTTTTGAGCCAGAGCAGCGAGTTGATCCTTTTATTGTATTTATTTTAGTGTTTGGAGACAGGGTCTCGCTTTGCAGTTCAGGCTGGCCCTGAGCTCACTATGTAACCCAGGCGAGCCTTGAACTCACAGAAGTTCTCCTGCCTCTGCCTCTCAAATGCCAGGATTAAAGACGTGAGCCGCTACACCCGGCGTTGTGGTGTGTGGAACCCGGGATCGAACTCCAGACCTTGTGTTGCTGGGCAGACGCTGAACCACTGAGCTAAATCCCCAGCCCGAGTTGATCCTTTTAAAACAAATTTCAGTTTGGGAATTATATGTAATCATATTTTAAATAGATTTTATTATGTTGTCAGGGGAAGTTATGTGATTCTATGGCCACGGTGACATTTGTCACTTCAGTATCTGCATCACTGGGAACAGCCACTGGCTCCATGGATATTTTCTCAAGTGAGCAAACGCGGCACACTGTGTGCAAAGTGAGCCATCTAATAGATTGACTGACAGAACCAGCTCTCCTCACAGAGAAGCTTAGTGCAAGGAAGCCTGCCAGACTGAAAACTCCAGGCTCACCCAGTTAAGCTGAATTTCAGACAAACATGTTTTATTTAGCGTAAGCATGCCCCATTTGGTTGCCCTGTATTTTGTCTGGCATCCTAGGGAGAAGGCAAGCATTAAGGTGAGAGGAAAGGTGAGATGGTTCCTCTTAGAAAAAGAAGTGGAGGCGCAAGAAATAATGGCACCTGCAATTTATAAATAAGTTCCACCAAACGGTTATGAGATCGGCAGAGCCGGCTTGAGAAACTGACTATAGAGCTGTGCTAAGAATTGCGTTAACATCATCTTAACTGAAACCTCGCACACAGCAGCATGACTATTAATTCTTATCTTTTATTTTCATTAAGTCATTCCCAAAGTATTTAGTGAAAACTGGTTTTTGCTGGTCAGGGATTTTGATTCTATGATGTGCAGCCAGAGCTGGAAAATGTCAGGTTTTGCCCTTTCCTGGGCCTCTCTCTCCCCACTGCAGCTGCGGTTTCCAAGGTAACAGATTGAACCTGGCTCTAGCTAACAGGAGAGAAAGAAGGCAGAACAATTGACGTCAGCCCTGCTGAGCTGGGGGATGGGAGCCCTGCCTGAGGCCCTGCAGCCCACCATTCTTTATTAGTGTTAATGCAAGAATGTTGTTTGTTGAAATCTGTTGTTGGATGGGGCCGCTGCAGAAGGACTGAAAGTTGAATATGGGAACCTCTGCAGACCCTCTGAAGTCTTAGGGGTTTGTTTCTGAAGCTGCTACCACCGATGAGGATTTCAATAACATTATGCATCCTTACCATCTATTGATTTCTTAATCTATCATAAAACCAGTAGCGATTTGAAGGCTGGTGCTTCATGTGTCAGACATGCTGGATCCTGAGGATATAATTGCTATGGAAGTCATATTTATATTCTTATTCCTTTTAGAACAGCGGGAGAGACACTTTTTTTTCATTTATTCTGCAGTGTATTGAGAGGCCATTATTTATAAGCTACATATGAAATCAGAGGGGCAGCGGAGTGAGTTTAAACAAAACACTGTGCGGCACAGCGAAGGAGACTGATAGAATCGGAGTCAGACGCTGAACAGATCATCACCAAGTCCATATGTATTCACTGAGCAACTGCTGCACCGCCAGACACTTGTGGGGCCATGGCAACGAGAGTGAGCATGGCACATGACGTCTGGTCTCACGGAACTTACATTCTGGTGAAAAGAGGAACCATATATCATGAAGCATTAAATCCAAACTGACTTAAATGGGAGAATTTATTGGCCCAGGTAAACAAAAATGCCAAAGGTCGAGTTGGTCTACTTGATATTCATAAAGGCAATGTCTGTTACTGCAGACCTCTTCAACTTGCCGCCCCCACACTCCTTCCCTGTCACGCTTCCCGCAGGAGCTCCTTTCCTGTGGGGACCTTGTTAGCACGAAGCTCTCAGCCCGCTCCCCAGACCTGATTACAGAGCTCAGCCAGGCCTGGCGTCCTTGAAGCAGGCCCAGCTACAGGCTCACCAGGGGGTAAGGCCTCTGCAGCTGGAACTGATAGCAAGAAAACAGAACCAGACGTGTGAGACTGCTGCTCTCACAAGTTCCTACATCACTACTGAAAAACTGGTTGAAAAAGCCATTTGGTGTACAGAAAAAATTACCAGCAGTTCCAAAATTTTGATGCCCCTGGCCAAAATATCTGGATGGCAGCCTTTGAAATAACATTAGCAGAAGAAAATAAATTGGAAAAAAACCCAAACCTCTTCTATTCCACCTTTGCCACTGAGAGAAGGGACGGCTGTGTCTGTGAGAAGAGGAAGACCAGCTCCAGAGACCACCGAGCCCAGCTGGCTGGGCCTTACACCTTTTTAGAGAGGGAAAATCCTGCCAGTTTAGAAGCAAACTGTAGGTGACATGAAGCTTCCTGCTGAGGGCCAGGGGCTGTGGCCACAGCATGGGCTCTGCTGGGCAGCTGCCCTTCACTGAGCCATCAGGGGAGCCGATCCTGCTGTATTCGGACCAGAGCACATTCTTTTACACCGGAGTTGTGCTGAGGGCCCTCGGTGTTCACTTGGCCTCCGCTTCCTGAACTGGGATGCTAATGCTGAACTTTCCTCTGTGCATGGATCGAGTCCAGGTGGAAAGGGGGTGCCTTCCTATTCATGGTGTTTGTAGGTGCTCAGGGAAATGAGCCAGGCACAGAAGGACGTGGCTGTGTATATACCTGTCCTCACACGAGGTGCCTAGAAGACTCGGGTCATGGATAAAGCAGGGACAGTGAGTGCCGAGGCTGGGGCAGGGAAGCACTGACTCCTGCAGAGTTTGTCCACAGGATGGAGTGTCCTGGGGACTTGCTGGTAATGGTGCCCAACACTGTGAATGAACTTAATGTCACTGCACTGCAGGCCCCAAGAAGGCCGACTGAGCCTTTATATGTGCTTTACTCGATTTAAAATAATTTTTTAAAATCAGCATATAAATAAGTGACACCTTTTCAGTTCAACACTACATCCCAGAAACATATCATTTTCCTTCCCGGTGTGTACTCCCAAGGAAGGCTTCACCCCAGAGTCTCAGAGATGCACACCTGCTGGCCTAGGTCCCATCCAGTTCTGCTGCAGCCCACCTTTCCCAGTTGGAACGGTCACACACACTGGGCCTGTTTAACCACAGAACCTGAGAAGGTGCACATGCCCCGACCCAGCCACGGAACCCAGATGCCAGCCCCCGAGAATGCACACTGATCAAGGAATCGTAATCATTCCAGCACAAACTAGGAGCCAGCCGTCAGCCAGGCGGTCCTGCACACAGCAAAGTGCTGAACTGAGCTGTTAGGCCGTGCTCACGTTTCCTGGAGCAGCTGTCAGAAAGTTCAGAACAAGAAAGTTCCCTCGAGCTTTGGAAAAGCTGCACTTTTCTGCAGTTAGGGAAACAGGGGGCTGTTAGAGGCGGTTTTGATCCGCCATTGCCCTGATCAGTGGCAACTGCCAGGGTGCGCTCCCTTCTGCAAACCAGTCTGGGCCAGATTCGCCCTGAGCCTCAGGCCGGTTCTCCAGGCCCCGTCTCCCTCCAGGGACCACGCCTGCTGGCCACGGCAGCCACCCCGTATGGCAGGCGAGCACCGCTGTCTCCCGGGGTCAGCACAGCGGTGTCCTCACCACGTGGACAAAGTCACAGTTGAAGGGGAAGGATGGACAGATGGACGGACGACTTGTGGATGCGAGAGCAGCACAGACCTGAATCAAAACATCAAACCAAACCTCGAATTGTGCATAAATCCCGTGTCAATCAAAAATAAAGATTAATTTAAAAACAAAGGATAAAACCAAAGCCTCCTTCTGAGATAGGATTAGTAAGGCTTGTGGTGGGCGTTCACACACAGTGGGCGAGAGTTAATGTTCAGTGCAGTATTTTTGTTAATTTAGTGAAATTGACGTACCAAAAAAGTTCATTTTATTTCCTTTTCATTTATTTTGTTTTTGTTTTGTTTTTTTGGAGACAGGGTCTCGCTTTGTGGTTCAGGCTGGTCCTGAGCTCATCCTCAAACTCACATCATAGCAGTCCGGCATTGTGGTATGTGGTACTCACTGCTCCTGGGAGTGAGTCTCCACACTCAGTATTGTATGTAGTAACCCGGTATCGAACCCGGGTCCTTGCACTTGCAAGACAGGCGCCAGAATCACTGAGCTAAATCGCTGGCCCTCCTTTTCATTTATTGGCAGATCTCCTGTATTTAAGTATTTCACAGTGTCTTGACATATTCACCTCGGAGGGATTCAGCCAGCCTGACACATGTATCCAGCACCTTCCCAAGTTAGCATCTTTGTGAGGAGACCCATTAGCAGCCCCAGGTGCACTACGAATTAATTACAATAGCCATGTTCTACAAGACGCTTCCAGAACATTCTTCTCTGACTGAAACTTCGCACCTGAGTCAGAGAAGGCATGTGAGTGGCTGTTAGGGTTTGTGTTCAGAAGTGATGGGACTTCATCAGTTGTGTGATTGGCTGAGTCATTACCCTGACACCACCCTGATCCCAGTGCCAATAAAATGAAAGGGGCAGGGCGATGCTGCCCACCGGCACCCTTGTTGCCAGGCCCTCTCACTGTAGGTCAAATAAACACCTTCCCTTTTCACTCTGGTGGGGTGGGGGGCAGTCACCGGGGCGGGAGAGGAGGTGGCCTCGTGGAAGGCGCTCGCGGTCTGCCACGTCCAAGGACTCGCTGGAGTACCCTGCAGCCCACACGGCCCCTGGGGGGCAAGGGGGCGAGGCGGTGCGAGGTGCTAGAGGGGGGTGCCGCAGGCCCCGGACCCTGGGCATCCACCGCGGACCCTCAGCGCCGCCCCTTCCTCCTGCTGCTCTCCCGGTGCGCAGCACGCAGTTCTCCCCCGCACAGTGGAGACGTGGCCTCGAGAGAGCGCGGCCTTGGCGGAGCCCGCAGCAGCGTCACTGCTGCCATGGAAACCCCGGTGGGGTGGGCAGGAGCCGGAAATGGAATTTTCCAGGCTCCGCAGATAACCAGAGAACAGTGGGCGACACCGGCCCACCAGTTATGCGCACCTGGTAACTGAATAAGCGAGTCTGCGCCCCCAGAACGAGCTCTTCGAGGCCAGAAGGGGGCCGAGGAGCACGCGGTCACGGCCGGTCTGGGAGGGCGGCCCGCCTGGGCTCCGGCCTGTCCTCGCCTGAGCGGACACTGTCCACTCAGCGCCGGGGATTTGGCGTCGAGATTGGCCGCCCACCTGCTCCATCCGCACGCAGCGGAGCCCCGCACATCCCAACTGCGCTTCAAAAAGTGCTTAACATGGTACACTCTGTGTTTTGTGTATTTCACCACACTATGCAAAACAAACATTCTAAATACTCCAGCAGAAGACCAAGCAGTCGTGCGCAGCCTGGGCCTGCAGGCAGCTCAGGGCAGCTGAGCTGCTCCAGGACACCCCGGGTGTGGCTGTCCGCGGCCGGGCCTAATGCGTCTCCCCCACGCCTCCGCGTGAGACGCTGTCTCCATGGGGCCCCGCTTTCTGGAGTTGGGCGGACGCTCAGGGCGGACACCCTAACGTGCATGTACTGCCTGTTGGCGCTTCTTCTGAGAAGCTTCTGTTCTTTACACTTGCACATTTTTTTAGCTTTTCTTTTGGACAAGGTCTCGCTTTGCAGTTCAGGCTGGCCCTGAGCTCACTGTGTAGCCTAGGCGAGCCTCGCACTCACCGCAGTCCTCCTGCCTCTGCCTCCCGATTCCCAGAATTGCAGGCGTGAGCCACCACGCCCGGCGACACTTGCCCTCTTATATGGGATCTTTTCATTTGGAGGAAGGGGCTAATTTGCTGAGTTTTTATACATATGCTCTTACACAAGAAACCCAGATAAAGAGTAAAATGAAAGACAGCAGGGACAGGAAGGTAGATGGCAAACTGGAAGGGGGCGGAGATAGGGAGGGGGATTCAGTTCAGTGCTGCTGGAGAGGGAGGGAGGGAGAGCTGGAGAGAAGAGTTTCTGTGAGCTGCACACACACTACCTCCATACCCAGGACGGGATCACTGTCTGCTGCAGAAGTGTGTTAATAAAAATGTGACTTTATCAACCCCTCCCCCAAAGAACGATCAATCACACACTGGCCACGGTGTCTCCGTGGGTTACAGTCACCCAGGATTTACTCCGTGTGATTCTGAGACAAAACTTTAATGAGGTGACTTCAAACGAAAGAGCTTTTAAAAGCTGCTCTTCAGTCTTCCCATGGCAACACTCTGTAAACCACCTTCAGAGTAGACACAGACGCCAGAGCTGTGCTCTGCACGGGCTGGATGTTTGTTATCTGCGGTTCCGGCGCCTGTCTTGGAAGCGCAAGGGCCCGGGTTCGATTCCCCGGTAACCACAAACCATACTGGGCGTGGAGACTCACCAGCAATCAGTACCACATACCACAGTGCCGGGCGTGGTGGCTCACGCCTGTCATCCCAGCACTCGGGAGGCACAGGCAGGAGGATTGCTGTGATGTGAGTTGGAGGCTGAGCTCAGGGCCAGTCTGAACCACAAAACGAGACCCTATCTCAAAAAACCTTAAAAAAAAAAGTGTAGTGGCTCGCATTTCCAGAATAAATATGCGTGGAGCATTTTTATTTGAATACTGCGCACCCTCCTCCAGCTTGGGAATCTGGCAGGCCGCATATTTACCCAGTTAGTGAGCTCGCTATCCTGGCTACAAGGGCGTAGGGACAACTGTGACCTGCAAATCTCACCCTGAGCCTGGCTCTGCTCAGTGTCTGGTTCTTGTCATTGCCAGCGCAGCTGGTTATTTGTAAACATAACTAGTCAGTCTCTGGGAGAAAGGGGGGTAGACCATGGCTTCCACGGTGCTTTCCCTGTCTCGGGGGCCCTGTGAGACTCCCGGTCCTTATCAGGGGCAGCAGATTCCTGGGAAGGGTGGCCAGGGACCACCATATGCTTTGTGACCTGCAAATTCTGATTTTATTGTTTTTGCTGTTATTTCTTTGTTCCTACTTTTAACTTCTTATTTAGAAAAAATCCTGGTTCTTAAAACAAAAAGCCATTTGAGCCAGGCATGGTGGCTCATGCCTGCAATCCCAGCACTGGAGAGGCAGACGCAGGAGAATTGCTGTGAACCTGAGCTACGTAGTGAGTTCAGGACCAGCCTGAACTACAAAACGAGACCCTGTATCGGAAAAAAAGAAATTCTTTTGGAGTTATTCTCATTTTCTGAATTATTTTGGCTTTGTTATCTTTCATATCATGATTGTAACCATCTGCATTCATTTTTCTATTTTGAAGTTGATGCAAATCTTTCAGACAGAAATTTAGCTTTTAAAGTACTTCCTTTGGGGCATGGGGCATATTTGAATTCTATTTTTTTTGCAACCAATAGATTTTAATAGGAAATAACTCTCTTAGAAAACAGAAACATTTAACCCTTTCTCCACCCATTAGAATGTGTTTCACCCTCAGGGCCCAATATGATGCATGTGTCTGTGCACATGTGTGTGTGTGTGTGTGTGTGTGCCACGCGTGCGCATATGCACACAGGTTCTGGATTTTCTTCAGGATGCCCTCTCTGCAGGAGAGAGGGCCAAAAGCTAAGCTCTGATTAACAGTCAGAGATCTGACACTGACTCCATCTTGTGACTTACTCCAGACTATTGTTTACCAGAATTCTTTTTCTCTCTCTTTTTTTTTTTTTTGTTGGTCCCAGAGATTGAACCCAGGGCCTCCCACATGCTAGGCAAATGTACTACCACTCAGCCCACCTCTCCCACCATAACCTTTATTTCAGGGTGAGAATTACTGACAGAAGGGCAGCCAAGAGGGGATCTTTCCCGCACTGCTGCGAGAGACCCTCCCCCCAACTTCCACAAAAGCTCTCTGGTGCCCACCATGCACCCAAGACTTACCCTTCTCCCGATACAGTTCAGTTTCTCACCAAAATCTCTGAGTTCCCTGATGCTAAAAAGTCCTAGTATCTCACACCTGAAAATAGAAGCAAGATGTTCCCCTTGGCCAGTAGTCCCCTCTTTGCAGTCATCATCAAAACAGTAAAAAGTCCTGGTTCTGCCATTCAGGAGAAGGGCCACCCCTCCCCTTCCAGTCCTGCCCCACTTCCCTCCTGGAGGGTGGCCCCTGAGGATGTCTGGGGTGGTTGGAGGGCACTTGGCAACTGCTCTCTGGAGGCAGGTGAGGAGCAGGACAAGACACAAAGGTACAGCTCGCAGTTGAGGCCCAGGCCCCTGGAACGTGCCCTGACCCCAGAGCCTCCCAGAGCACGGCTCGAGCCCTGGCCCTGACGGTGTCCCGAGCCACTGAGGCTGCCGGGGAGCTCCTTCCTGTCTGTCAGTAATTTGTTCACCAGGCCGCTGCAGCAGCCAGAGACTCACCACAGCCGGTCGGCTCCAGCCCAGGGGAGAAGTAAAGCTCCTGATTCTCCCGAGTGACCCAGTCACAAGAAGCAGGTCTCAAGCTGTGAACTACAGCTCAGGACATGGCTCCTGTGCCTGGCATGGACACCCATAAGCTCCCTGGAGAGCCGTCTGCGGTCAAGGCACAGCATGCATCCTCGAGGTCCCAGATAAACACCAAGGAGGCCAGGGAGGCGGAGGCCACTGTCAGGGCTGACAGTGGGGCCAGTGACGCTGCCTAAAGCATGAGAATGAGGCCGGAACCTGGCGCCTCCACATCTGCCAGCTGTCCTGTGTCTGTCCCCAGCGGGTATGTCTAGTCAAAGGACCACAGCCTGGTAGTGTGGCCACGGGACCCACTGGTGAAGTGCAGCGTAGGGTGGAATCCAGGCCCCGCACGGGCAGGCCTTGGTGCAGCAGGGCTGGTGAAACTCCCTGATCCCAGAACCCGCAGGACGCGCCCTCAGAGCAGAGAGCAGCTGAGCTGCCCTCGGGGAGGCGACACTGCACAGGGCGCAGAGTCCACAGGACCCTCCTATTCAACCTGCAGGACTGTCTGCTGAGACCTCCTCTTCCCCTGGGGTGTCACAAGTGGAGCAGGTACATGATGTGTCACAAGGTGGGGCTCTGACTCTGGGATCACAGACTCCCGACCCACAGCAAGAGGCTACTACAGGGTGCTTTCTACTGCTGCTCAGTGCTGTAGAAGGCAGAGGCACAGATAGATCCTTGCTGAGTCTGATGCTCCTTTTGAGGCCTGTGTGTCAGCCTTGTGCTGCAGGGTGGGCTGGAACATGGGCTCTAGTCCTGCTGTCACTGTGGGAGACACCAGCTCCTCTGGTGTGGAGCTGGAGTCCGTTCTCAGCAGGCTGCAGACCCTGGTGGATGTGTAAGGTGAGGACCTGTGGGGGCAGGGCTGCAGCCACTAGGGATTGCAGTGTCTACAGCAGTCTTCCTGGAGAAGCTGGCACAGCAGGGATCTTGCAGTGGGGCCGCCCTGTGGTCTGTGCGTCTGCAGCGGCTCAGTCACGCCTTGTAGTTCGAATTCTGCGGGAACGTTCCATGGAGATGGCTACAGAGGCTCTGCCCCGTGCTCCCCGCACTGTGCTCTCCAGCTGCTCCGGTCCAGGCCTAGACCGAGGCAGACTGGGTGGAGGAGACGTGTATCTTCACAGCTGGCCTGGGAATTGGAACTGGGGAGAAAACTGCAGCCATCAAACTGTGCTGGAGTCTGCCTGGAGGGGCTGCAGCCGCCAGGTCGGCACAGCCAGGTTCTGCCTGGACTTCAAGGCTGGCCAGTCCCCTCAGTGGTCTGAGAAGACTCAGGGCTTGCCTCAGGGGTGTGAGTCCACGTGCTGCCAGTGCTGGGGTAGCAGGATGCTGCCACCTGTGTGCACCCCTTTCGTGACTGGGCAGCTCCCGCTACCACTTGCTGCAGGACCTCACTCTCCTCTCCACTGGCCAGGCCTCTGCACCCCTCACCCTGCCACACCCAAAGCTCAGGGCAGTCACCGAGTACCACCTGGTAGAGGGGCCTGTGTTTGAATTCTGATGTGAGTTTTTTGAAACAGGTCTCCCTGTGTGTTCAGGCCAGCCTCAAATGCAGTGATATTCCTGCCTCCGCCTCCCATGTTGGAATCACAGGTATGTACCACCCAGCTCTGGTGTGATAGATAATTCTAAAAATTAGGAAAACACCCAAAAAGAGAAAAACAACACACAAAACATCCGTTCTGAGATTAGGCCATGCACAAGCGCAGTCATGTGCCCTGTGGAGCCGTGTGCCAGCACTGTGTCCCCAGCACACTGGCAGCCGAGGGTATCACCACTTCCCATCCTCTCCTCTGTCCTAGGAAGCCTTGTGTGGCCTGCACCCTCTGGTCCCAGGTCCCACAAAGCCTCTTCCTCTCTCCAGGTAGAACTAGTCACATTTGGCCAGGGTAAAGCAGCTGAGTGCCACACCCCCGCCAGGTGTCCTCCTCCCAAACCCGGAATTACACCAGGCTGTGTGCGCAGAAGTGCGACCAGGGATCAGTCCGGCCACGGTGGCTCTGAGCAGAGCCACCAGGTCAGATCAGGCCGGAGAGAAAAGGCCAAGATTGCTGGGCAAGTGAATGTGGCTGCTGCTGGCAAAACACAGCACCACAGTTGATGTGGGCACCAGACAGGAACCCAAGCCTTCACTCAGACCTGTGTCCTGGTCCGGTTCTCATTCTCCACCTTGAAATAGATCTCACTATGTTGCTGAGACTGGGTTTCAATATGTGGTCCTCCTGCCTCAGCCTCCTGCCCCAACCGGCATGGCCGCTGGCCTGCAGCAGAGTAATTTTAGGGCTGCAGAGCCTCCCTGCTAGCAAGGATCACTGCTGGACAGGCGGTGGCTCCTCCATGCCAGAGCTAAGGATGCAGAAGGAAGGGCAAGCTGACGAGGGGCTGGCTCTGACGTCCAGGCTCCCCTCAGCCATGGCAGACACACAGCGTCCCCTGCAGGACAACCAGGTGGCTCAGGACCCAGTCTGGGTTCTTCATTTGAGCCCCAGAGGCTGTTGGGGCGGGGGGCACCGTCACTGTCTTCCTGAGGGCGCAGCGGGTGATGCCACCTTGCTCCCAAGTGTACCCCAGGCAGAAGTGTCTTGGGAGGGAATAACACATGAGTGCATTAGGTCTCCTCCGAATCCCTACCTGTCCACCTGAAGTGAAGAGTGATTATTAGGAAATCAGCAGAGGCTCTGGCGAAGTCTGTCTGAGCTGCAGTTAGCAACACAGCAGAGCCTATTTCTTCCCATCTGGGTGGTACAAAGGGGAGACGCAGTCTATGGTGACAGCGTTGGGCATGGAGAGAGGTGTGAGGGGCCTTCCAGTCCTCCTTGCTGGCCCAAGGAGGCAGCTTTCAGTACCACCACGGGGGCTGGGTGCCCACAGAGGAAAGCCGAAGGACACAATGTTCTAGCCCCATTTCTCCATTCCAACCACTTGATGCCAGTGCCCCAGCACGTGTGAACTAGTGCCAACCCCGGAGCCTTTGCACTTTCCGTGCCTCTGCCCTGCCTCTCCTCTGGGTGCTGCCAGCTTTCCATGCAAAGATGCACCGAACGTGCTAGGGGAGACTGGGGCATCCATCCTTGTCTGCCCTTTTGGCCTTTGCTGCTCAGCCAGGTTCACTCCCAAGAGCTCCGGTCCTGGTCCTGGCAGGGGCTGTAGCTGTGGAAACTATAGCCAGAGTTGTGGAGCCTGGAATTCCTTGCACCCCAAGGTGATGGCTCAGAACCAGCCCAACCTGCTCCAGGTCTGGGTCATCCTGGCCGGCAAGATGGTTTGAAATGCAGCTGGCTCAAGGGAATGTGTTGTGGCACCAGGAAGTACACACTGAAGTCCAAGGAGCTGAGCTTTTTAAAACTGTAAGCATCTTTAGCAATTTTTGTATTGGTGAATTTCATCTATTTTACTGTTGTTTTTAAAAAACTGGTCTCTAGAAAACTCAGAATGTCACATGAGGCTCTTATATGTGGCTGAAATTTTATCCCTTTTCAGTGGTCTCTCCCAGAATAAATCATCTTTGGTTAAAACCAGGGTTATTATTCACATTTTCTTTTATTTATTTAATCCTTTATTTTTGGTGTTTTGAGACCATGATCTTGCTGTCACTCAGGCTGCCCCTGAACCCACAGTGATCCTCCTGCCTCACTCATTTTCCAAATGCTGGGATCACAGGTGTGACCGCCACACCTGGCTCACATATCATTTTCTGTCTTTTTTCATCAAAAGATTTGTCTTCAGAAATGGTTAATGAACAGGAAAAGGAGAGAAAGATCTTTCACAAATGATAAAGGGACCAAGGGACGGAGGGAACAGGGGCCGAGGACCGGAGAAGGGGATGCAAAAGGAATGAAGATATATTATGTCTAAGTACCGACTCCCCAGGAAGAATGTAGACATTATGCACTGTGAACAGGGACTTATAAAAATAAAAATTAAATATTAAATACAGTAAATATGAATGGGCTTAACTGAAAAAGTAAAGCAAGGTAGCTCTTCAGCATGGCGGTGGAGCGACGCACAGACGCACTCCGCATTAGGACTGAGATGCGCAGTTGGTCACCGTCCTCCCTGGTCCCTGTGCGGTTGAGTGCTTTGTGGCAGGACCCTCCCCGCCACTCTCCAGGCTGACACCCTCCCGCAATGCCTGTGGGGGCCGGGAGCCCTTCCAGGGTCCCTTAAAGCCACTCGACACCCAGCAGAGGGCCTCCGTCTCCAGAAAGCTTCCCTCTCGCAGAGCAGAAACTCCAAACCCCCGACACTTCTCCCATCCAGCCTCCCCTGGGCTCTGGGGACCTCGTTTCACTCCATGGCTCCACATCTGACGTCCTTCTGCAGGGAGCTCGGACCACGGGGCCAAAGGTGCTGATCTGTCACGACGGGTGTGTCTCTGAGCGTGGTGCCCCTTGGTTCCCACACGGGGAGTGTGTGTCTGAGTTCCTTTAAGACTGAGTAATATCCCCTGGACAGATGGGGCCCACAGCAGGGAGGCCTGAGCTGCTTCCTCCTGAGGGCTTCCATAAACAGAGTTCCAATCTTGCATCACAAGCAGGTTGGAAATCTTTACGTGTTTCTCAAAAGTATTGCATCTTTCATGAATCCTCTTTCCTCTACTGACTTTGCTTCTCCATTTTGACCTGTGCATCTGTGAATGGTGGTCAGAGTCCCTAGGCTTTGCTCAGCCATTTCACTGGCTGGGCTGGTGAGCCTTCAGAACCAGGGTTTGTGTCTCCAAACCTTCCCAGAGACCCAGGACGCCTGCCCACCCTGAGTGTGCTGAGGGTGAGGAGGTCTCGAGTGAGCGCCCCCCCCAGGCTGGTCTCAGGCAGCGTCCTGCGGTCTGTGCTGCTAGACCCCGGGCCGCTCTCCCCCCTGTGAATGTTGTCCAGCTCCCTGAGCTCAAAGACGCTGGTCTTTGCAGAGGCCCAGCCTCTCAGGAGGGGTCTGGACTCCGTCTGAACGCTGACTCACTCAGCAGGTCAGTCTTGGATTCTGCTTCCTGGCAAGGTCATCAGGTTATCATTTAGTTTAAGGCCAGGGATTTAGCTCTAGGGTTCTGGCACCCGGCTCACAAACACAAAATCATGAGTTTAATCCTTGGTACAAAAAAAAAAAAAAGGAAGAAAATGTTCAAAGGGAAAAGGGTGGGTAGGACTAATAAGGGAAAGAAAAAATTTGATGGTTAAAAGGAAACAAAGCTTATGTATATATGGGATGGGGAGTTGTAGGGAGGGCAGGGGAATAGGAAAAATTGAGGATCAAGGTGTCTCGTGTACTGGTACAAACCCTCAATGTTGAGTGTGACCATAATGTGTATACATAATGTACCAATAAAATCAAATTTTAAAAAAAGACCTCGTCATGGTCCACGAGTCCAGTGCCTGGGTGGAAACCGGGCAGCACACACCACGCCTCCCAGCAGGGATCAGCTGATCCTTGGACCCAGCTTGAGTCCCCTCTGCTCTGGAATCAAGCTCATCCAGCCATGAAAGCATGTGGAGCTGGTGTGGCCCCAGCCGTCTCTGCCGCGTCCACTTCCTCGGCTTTCCCCTTAACTTCCTGGGTGAAACTCTGGACCCGCATCTGCTGGCCCGGTGTGGAGCTGGCCCAGGCCGTGCCCTTCTCCAGGCGCTGCCCAGGGTACCAAAATGACACTCCGGGGAACCATGCAAGGGTAGTGGCGATTTCCAGTGTGTTCCTCTTCCCTCTGTCGCTGCTCTTTCGTGCTTATATAAACATAAGCACAGGTGTCGGAGAAGTCATTTGTACTTTCCTTTCTTCAGAGTGCACAAGACCTGAGATCTGGACAGCCACGCTCTGCTCTGGAGTCTGCTCTGGAGCAGGACTGACGCCCGTGTGCACAGTGCTGCACAGCGCCAGACCGTGAGGGACGGACGCTCGCCACTCCGAGGGCAGCACAGGCCCCGCCCGGGCTCTGTCCTCCCTGGACCCCGCTTCCTCCATGATCGACACACCAGAGACACAGACACACTTTTGTCCCACGCACGTCTCTTCATGGTGTTCTGTGCTGAGTAGGTGACAGCTCCTGGGCATGCTGACAGCTTTGGCATTTAATGACACGCACCTCCACCTGACACAGGACACACTGCATAAAGTGGCTTTATATTTTATTTTATTTTGAGACAGGGTCTCACTTTGTAGCTCAGGCTGACCCTGAGTTCAGCCTCAAACTCACTTCACAGGAATCCTCCTGCCTCTGCCTCCCGAGTGCTGGGATGACAGGCGTGAGCCACCACACCCGGCACTGTGGTGTGTGGTACTGGTTGCTGCTGGCGTGAGTCTCCACACGTGGCACTGTTGGATGAGGTCACCTGGGATCGAATCCGGAACCTTGAACTTGCAAGGCAGATGCCGGAACCACTGAGCTAAACCTCCAGTCCTCTTGTAACAGATTTTGTTTCTCTTTATCAGTATGTGTTTCTGATCCGTAATAAATATGTGTACCTTGGGAAACTGGTACATGAACATGTTGCGTCTTTATCTTTTTATCCCCTGCTTCCTTTCTTCTGTCTCCCTCCATCTCTTGGTTCCCCTTACTATTACCAAAAGATCTGTTATGTATCTTTTATTTTTTT
>PVIR01021302.1:0-29558 GCA_004026965.1 Petromus typicus
TCAGCCTCAAACTCACATCACAGCAGTCCTCCTGCCTCTGCCTCCCGAGTGCTGGGATGACAGGCATGAGCCACCACGCCCGGCACTGTGGGATGTGGTACTGGTTGCTGCTGGGGTGAGTCCCCACGCCCGGTATTGTTATGTGGATACTGGGACCGAACCAGGGTCCTTGTGCTTGCAAGACAGGCACCAGAACCACTGAGCTAAATCCCCGGCCCCTCAGATTCTCTCTTGAAGAGAGATCTTAGCAGTTCACTGCTGTTTCTGTCAGTTATCATAATAATTTCATGCATCTATGTTTTCTCATTTTCAATCACTTGTTTCTTTTTAATCCATTCCCTTATAGATTCAGTTTCTTCTTTAAATCAAAAAAATTTCATGAACACATTATTTATAGTATAAAATGATTAATTTATCATGGAGATTTGATACCTGTACATAGCATATCTTAATTTTTTATGTGCTCTCTTCTGCTTCCATCTCTTGGTCCCCATACCATTCAGATTTTAAAGTATAAGGGTTCAGAAATTGCTTTGGCAGAGATCTGGTGATAATAAGCTCGATCATATTTTATTAATCTTTATATGATTTTATTTCAAGATTGTTCTTAAGAATATTTCAGTTAGGTATGAATTCTTTCACTGAAAATTATTTTATCTTAACATTCTCATCTGACTTCTCTGATTTCTACCAAAATATCTGTGACCAACTTATTTGACATATGTAACAAATAATCTGTCCTTATTATATAGGTGATTTTAACATTACATTTTTTTCTTTGGCATCTTTTAACTTTATCATGATTTATCTAGTTACATTTTTCTTTTTATCTACCCCACCTGGTTCCACTGAGTTTGTGGAATTAGTCAATTCTATTTTATTTTGTTCTGTTCTATTTTATTGTTTTATTTATTTATGCAGTGCCAAGGGCTCAAACTCAGGACACACATGTAAATACAATATCATTTCTCTACTGTGAAAAATTGAAGGTTCATATGAGGTCCAGTATGTCTGATAGGGATTGTGAAATAGGAAGAAATGTTCAAGAGGAAAAGGGAACTGGGGTGGAACCAAGGAAACAAAGAATGTAAAGAAAGCATTGAAAAAAAAGGAAAAAAAGTGGAAACAAAGGTTATGTATATGGGGGAGTTGAGGGGTTCAAGGGAGTGTAAGGGAATGGTAAAAAATAAGAATCAAGACATATCACATACAGGTAAAAATTCTGTGAATTTTAATTAAAATGGTGAATGTGATTAAAATGCATTCCTGAAATGTACCAAAAACTCAATAATAGGGAAAAATTGAGATGATATTTGCTAGTGTGATATTTTCAAGTATGAACTGTGCTGTAACATGTTTAAAATTCAGATCAGCTCCCCAAATTTAAAGGCCCAATTCAAAAATAGGCATCTGAAATGAACAGACATTGTTCAAATGAAGAGGTAAAAGCAATGAAGAGACTTATGCAAAAATGTTCAACATCGCTGGTCATTCAAAGATGCAGAAGAAAACAACATTGAGATTTCATCTCACTCCAGAAAGAACAGCTGCTATCATGAAAACATCCAACAAGAAATGCTGATAGGCTGTGGTAAGAAAGACACCTTTTTCCACTGTTGGTGGGAAGGTTGAATGGTGTAACCTTGATGGAGATCAGTGTGGATATTCCTTAAAAATCTAGGACTCAAGCTGTCATTTAACCCTGCAGTTTCCCTGCTAGATATATGCATGAAAGAATTAAAAGAATCATACCACAGCGACATATATGAAGCCATGTTTATAGCAGCTCAGTTTGTGATAGCCAAATCTTGGAAACAGTACAAATGCCCATCAACAGGAGACTGGATAAAGGTGTGGTTTTTCTATAAAATAGAGTATTTCTCAGCCAAAAAAATTTGATAAATTTGAGTCATTTTTACTCAAATGGATGTACATTAAGGACATACTTATAAGTGAAATAAACAGGACACAGATGTGTAAATACTGCATCTTATCTCTAGTATGAAAAACTGAAGGTGTAAATGAAGTCCCAAATGTACGATAGATACTGTGAAATAGGAAGAAAATGTTCAAGGGGAAAAGGGAAAAGGGTGGTAGGGAAATAAAAAAGAGAAAGAAAAAATTTGATAGTAAAAAAAAGGAAACAAAGCTATGTGCATATGGGGTAGGGATTGTAAAGAGGACAGGGGAAAGGTAAAATTTGAGAATCAAATTGTGTTAGGTACAGGTACAGATTCTCAGTGTTGAATGGGATCATAATATATGTATAAAATGTACCAATAAAGTCAATTAAAAATTTAGAAAAGGTTATTCAAATAAAGGAATATACAATCAAACAAATTTTTTAACTTTTTATTTTATTGTTATTATTATTTTTGAAATGTTTCTAAAGATTAATATAGACTCCTGGCTAGTATATTTTGGCCTCTTTCCATTACAGGGTAATGTTTTTGGTGGCTACTTGAATCTTCCTTATGATTCATTATTATACACTCATTTCAGGATCATTAGTACCAGTTTCTGGCCCATATTTTCCAAGAAGAAAAATTGCATGTGTCATTTTAAGTTGTGTCCAAATATATGAAGACTGCCTTCTTAAATAGTAGTGGACTTTCTTCATAAGGGAATATATTCATTAACAACTTGTAAATAATCTAAAATACTTAATACAGTTTAACTTTTCCCTCCTTGCCATTACCTCATTACTAAACTGACTGATTAAAAATATTAAATTTATTTGATAATAAGTAAAATTTAATTGACTTGAAGAATCTCAAAAATATCTGAATATTCAAATTTCCTATAGAATTTGCATATCCAGGTCGGCGGTGTAGCTCAGTGGTACAGTATGTCTTCAGCTTCCTTGAGGCCCTGAGTTCAGTTCCCCACATGGCACACTTCCCTCCTCAAAAAGCAATTTGCAAATCCTACCCAAATCTGAGGTAGAAAAATCAGTATATATGGCGGCTTTGAGGGCTACTGTAGAAATACGTAATTCAAGGTAAAGGCTTAGATTCAGCAGTGCGTTCTCAAAGTGCTTTATTTCATGTGAAAGGACTTGTGGACAGAATTGGTAGTAGGTGGATTTGGAGATTTTGGGCTCATTTACCATTTCCTGTATCATTCCACCCATCGATGAGAATATTCTGGATTTGTAAGCAGCCTGTCCCCTATTGCCATCTGGCTCGGCCCTGCTCTCACACCATAAGGTGAAACAGTGCTCTATATTTGTCACAGTGTACTAGCACAGACTCAGAAATCAACTGCTTGACATTCCGGAAAACATTCTCATGGCCATGAGTTAAACTTCATGGAATGTCTTTTTCCAGTGGGTAATAAAGTCCATTAGCAATGGTTACCTTTTGTGGAAGAAAATCTTGTTTAAAAACTAGTAGCTCCAGGAAGGCTTGGAGCTGGTGCTCTTGTTTTTGAAGTAGACCACGGATCTCCTTATGCATCAGCATTATTGTATTCTGTGGTCAGTCTGCTGTCCCAGTGTCCTTCAGCACTGTGGTAGACACCTTGTAGTCTTCTCGCCTCTTCTCTCTCCACCTCCCCTCAGTGGATAACCTTACCTGTTACTTCTTAGAAAAGTAGAATCATCAACTTCTTTAGCTTCCCACTGCCCAACCAACCTAAGAGCTGCCTCCACACCTGTGCTGAGTTGTGCTCAGTCTCTGCTTGTCCCTCCCCTTTCTAAGCCGACTTCTCAGACAGACCTTTACATTTCCTTAACTGTTGGTCCTTTATCCCCTAAACTGCATCCTATTGTTCTGGCACTTCAGCAGCTCTTGCTGAAATAAACAAAGACTCATTTTGTAGATATTCTTCAGTCCTTTCAGCAAACAATCGCCCTGTTTTTATGTACACTTCAGGCTTTCATTTGGCCCCCAAGTACTACTTGTGAGATTTCCACAGATATCTCAAAGTGTCTTAGAAATCTGTGCATCATGTATGGCACTTTCTTCTTTCTCAGTGTCCAGCTTTCGACCATCATACTCAATCCATTACCAGTTCTGGTGGATTTTTTTTTTTTTTTTTTTTTTTTTAGGTTTTTTGAGACAGGGTCTCGTTTTGTGGTTCAGGCTGGCCCTGAGCTCAGCCTCAAATCACAGCAATCCTCCTGTCTCTGCCTCCCGAGTGCTGGGATTACAGGCGTGAGCCACCACGCCCGGCACTGTGGTATGTGGTACTGGTTGCTGCTGGGTGTGGGTCTCCACACCCAGTATTGTTATGTGGTTACCGGGGAATCGAATCCGGGCCCTTGCGCTTGCAAGACAGGCGCCGGAACCACTGAGCTAACTCCTCGGCCCAAGTTCTGGTGGATTTTACCACTGCATATTTTCTTAATCTGTTTCCTTCTATCTCTGGTCACATGGGCTTGGCTCTAAGAAAAGATCAGCCTCTAGGTCTTCTCATTTCTAATCTTACCCTCCAGTTGGTTGTTGCAGTTCAACCAGAGAGTTTTTCTCAAATGAAAACATGAATTCATGTTCTTTTACTGACTTCCCTTTAGATTTGTGATAGGTAACATATTTCATGTAGCCTTTGACTTCATCTAGCTGGCTGCCTACTTTTGCCTCCTCCATTATGCTGTTATTTCTTTTATTCTCTGTGGTTTGTTGCTTCATCCTACCATAGGTCCTTTGCACATGAAGTTTTTCTGTCATCAATGACTTACTTTCCTCAACTTTTAAAGTAATGCTTGTGATGAGGTCACTGTTCTAGGTTACCTTTCCTATATCATTACCAATTCAGCATATGCACTACTGAAGTGAGAAGGGGTTATCTTTTATGATTTCTCAGCTCTTAACCAAGATCTCATTGTGAACTGTGTACTTTTCCTTTCTGGTATCTGTTAGTGTTTGTAATTATTTGTGTGAATATTTGATATCTGCCACTTTTTTGGAATGCAGTAGTATTATGTGAAAGATAGCTATTTCTATTTAGCTTGTCGTTGTCTATCCATTGTGCCCAAATCTGGCACACTGTAGAGAATGTTAGTAGGTATTTCCAAAACATGGGAATAAATGTACTTCAGTTAATTTAGTACTCATCATTCCTATTTTATAGAAGTAAATTTTGTCGCTCTAAAATTAAGTAACTTGCTGGATACCATACAGGTTAAGTAAATAGCCAAGGTGAGAATCATTTTTCTATTTTATTTTTATTGTACTTTTTAATAAGGTTGGGTTTTAAAGGATCTTCATTGAGCTAGGCATTTGTTTCAGACTTTTACTATCAAGTGAAATAACTTATTTATGATGTTAATCATATCATGTAGGTGTTAACTGAAATAAAACAAAATGGCACAAAATACCCCCTCCCATTTTAAACAAACCTAGAATGTGAAAGCATGTTTTGAAACAGATATCTCTGGTCATTAAAATGAAGACGCGAAAATATGTGTGATAATGTTAAATTAGAAAGCAAATTACACCCACCAGCAATCAGAACCACATACCACAGTGCCAGGCGTGGTAGCTCACACCTGTAATCCCAGCATTTGGTAGGCAAAGGCAGGAGGATTGCTGTGAGTTCAAGGCTGAGCTCAGGGCCAGCCTGGACTCCAAAAGCGAGACCCTGTCTCAAAAACAAACAAACAAACAACAAACAAACAAGCAAAACCACCCATATTAAAAATTTATGTACAGTAAGATCATCAGTATGCACAAATAAACACAAAGAAATTAGAAAGAAGGGACTGACCAGGCTGTTCTATTAGATGATGATATTGTGAATATTTTCCTTCTTTATTTTTGTGTACTTGCTCAATTTTTTTGTATCAGTAAGGTATTACTTTTTTTTTAAGTGCTCATTTAACAGATGTTTATTATAAAAACTCACGATCTTATCTTGACCTTTACAAAATCTACTTGGTGATATTTGGTCCAAATCTATTCCAGTGGCACACTTACTGTCAAGTCTTTACTTTCTGATTTGTGGTAATTAATTATTATCTAGCATTGAAAATTTAAATTGTTACATTGTCAAGATATGTCTTATGATAAGGTGGAGTCTGAAGGAATAAACCGACTTCTATTCATTTCTTAATAAGAAATGATCTATCCACAAAGCATTAATGTGTTTAACATGTGACTGAGCCAAAATGGTGAAGACGTTTTAGTTGTTGATATGTATGGTTACCTCACATTCCTTATCCAACCCTGACTCCTTCCTGTAAAAAGTAAACAAACCATCTGTGCAGCTTCATAGTCACCAGCGGCTCATTCAGACCCCTCACCTCAGCTGAAGATCTTTTGTGACTCATCTGTAGTTCTATTGCAAATCCCCTGCTGTAAGTTTAAGAAACCTGGATGTATTTATTTATCACACTAACTTTGCTTTTACCCTTGTGGACAAGGGAAAAAGCTTAAAATAGTACACATGATCTCCTCTTAATAACATTCCTTACCAAATCAAGCAATAATGGAAATAGAACAAAACTTTGCTACAGTTTTTATATGAGATCATCTTAGGCACAACTCTATTATTGGGAAGTAATCATTTGACTGATTTCTTAGTACCTATCAATCATTTATTAATTGCCTAATGTTTTTCAAATATCATGTTAGGCCTGATAGGATACTAGGAGAGAAAACAAATATAGTCTCTCAGCACTGTAAAAGAAAACTTTCTGTGATGAGCAAAATATTCTATATAGATGCCATCTAATACAGCAGCTGCCAGCCACATGTTGCTATTGAATGATTCACACATAGGTATGTGACTATGGATTTAAATTTCAAAATTTTAAGATAATTTTATTGAGAAGAACTCACACATCATACAATAATTCCACAATTTTTAGTGTGTACACTTGTGCAACCATCATCACAATCAATATTTGAAAATTTTTATTACCCTAACCAGGAACTTGGTACGCATTAGTGCCCACATCCCATTTTGCTCAGCTTTCCCAATCCTATGCAGCCACTATATTTTAAAAATAATGTATCTTCACTGATTTATTTTGGCTTTTTCATGTGAATAGAATCACAATATATGGCCTTTTTGTGATTGGCTTATTTATTTATTTATTTATTCTTGAGACAGGGCCTCACTTTGTAGTTCAAACTGGCCCTGAACTCAGCCTCAAACTCACATCACAGCAATCCTCCTGCCTCTGCCTCCTGAGTGCTGGGATTACAGGCGTGAGCCACCACGCCCGGCACTGTGGTATGTGGTGCTGATTGCTGCTGGGCATGAGTCTCCACACCCAGTATTGTATATAGTTACCAGGGATCAAACCCAGGCCCTTGCACTTGCAAGACAGGTGCCGGAACCACTGAGCTAAATCCCAGCCTGTGATTGGCTAATTTAATTTTATTTAATATAGATTTAACAGCCACAGAAGCTAGTAATCCAAGTGGAATGAAAAGACCAAAGACAGATGTTTAAAGCATGACATGGCCTACTGTCTTGTTTCTCTAAGAAACTGAAGGTGCAAGTGAGGTTGACAATGTATGATATACACTGTGAAATAGGGAGAGAGTGCTAAAGAGAAAGGGCAAATGGATGGGAGCAGGGGAAAACGAATAAGGGAAAGAAAAAGTAGGATGTTAAAAGGAAAAAGTGGAAACAGAGCTTATGTATATGGAGGGTAGGGAGTTGAGGGAGGGCAGGAAATGAGGAAAAATTAGAATCAAAATATATCATGTACAGGTACACATTCTTAATGAGGAATGTGGTCATAATGTATTTCTAGAATATACCAATCAACTCAATGAAGGAATTAAAAAAAAAAAAAAAGAATGACCTGGTCGAGGAAAAGAAAACTGCAGAAAGAGCCTATGGAGATCAGGACAGAGGGACAGGAGATGAATTGAAACAGGCTAGAGATAAGACAGTATCTGGAGAGTGGGATGATTAACAACAGCATTTGAAGTAGAAGAGTCAGAGCAAGGTTAGCTTCAGTTGGGTGTTAGGAGAACACTCCCGAAGATCCCGGGGATTGCAGTGTGGTGCTCTGAGTCAGTATAAGCCAAGGGCGGTTTTATGTCAAGTAGAGGTAGAGGGAGGGAAGGAAAACCCAACACAGCTGAAAAGGTGTCAATGATTGGTGGAAATGTTTTGTTACTATTAATAATATTTTCAGTGAAGGCTTAGAATACACATCAGCAAAAGGGATTTGGGTGAGTGCAATTAAGATATGAAAAATGATCAAGCCATTTCTAGATGATATGGGCGGAGAAGTTACCATAGGACTGTCCCTTGCCATGGGCGACAGAAGTCATTTTTCTCAGGGGCAGGAGCAAGTAAAGAAGAAAGCAAAGATACAAAGCACGTTTCACACAGAAAGAAAGTCAAAGAGCTGATGTACTTTGTTGAGGTAGGAAGGAATCTGTCTGAGAACAATATGGTTCCTTCACCTATGCTGTGTGATCTGATACGGAGAAGGGAAGATGGAAAAGAACTCAAGAGGTTGTGAGTGCTGGAGACACTGGTCACTTAGAGGCTACCACTGTCTCCAACAAGGAAAGGGGATTTTCAGGTACATAGGTACATGGGGACATGATGTACGGAAGCTCACATCTGGGATCCTCAAAAAGAAATATGGCTCCAATTGTTCATGTACCCATCCTTCATGTTTTCTTTTTTCTTTTCTTTGCTTCCTTCATTTGATCTTTTCCTTGTTTCTCTCTATTCTTACACTTTGTAGAAAGTAGTGTTTCTTGCCCTGTAAAGAAAATTGAAAACAAAAAACAGAAAATTGAAAAATTCTGTATTCAGATTATAATGAATATAGAGTTTCATCCTATGAGTTATAATAAATGGTAGTATTTCTTTTAATATTTTGAGTCTTCTTTTCAATATAGAAGAAGAAGAACTAGGAAGTACTTTGAAAATCTTAAATGAAAAAAGAAACTATACAAATATTTGAGAAAAAGATGCTAATTAATTACTATTGAATTAATCAGTACCATTTCTTTAGAACAAGCTTTCTGTGTAGATGTCTTAGAAATTAATGCTAATTTCTTTGTAATCTTTCCAACATATAAACGTATATTTACATACGTATTTTTATTTTCATTTTTTAGGCTTTTAAAACCAAGGATGGCCATCTCGTAGTGGGAGCAGGAAATAACCAGCAGTTCGCCACTGTTTGCAAGGTAACCGGGAGCTCCAGGAGGACGGGTGATGTGTGCAGTGAGTCAGGCTGCACAGGCAGGGAGACTGCCTTCTGTCTGGCACAGTGGGGTCCAGTCAGTAACTGACTTGGGAGCCCCCCCCCCCCCGTTAGCTCCATTTTCAGCTTATTACAAATGGTGAGGCCTGAGTTTAAATTAGCATCTCTTTTCACTATATGTCTTCTAGTTGTATTTTGAAATGAATTAGAATAGTTTAAATTTTTCTCATACTTGACTGGTCTATCAAACAAAACATAAAAGGAAGAAAATAAGGTGAAATTTAAAGAAAATTTTAGCACTGAGATTTTCCCCATTCCTTTCTTTTTCCTTTCCTAATTTCCTTCCTTCCTTCCCTCCCTCCCTCCATCACTTCTTTCCTGCCAGCTTCTTTCCTTCCCCTCCTTTATCCATATCAGGTTTATTTAGGCCTACATATAGTTGAGCTCCTCCTGAATTTACTTTATTACTGGTAGAAAACTTGAGACTGTTTTTTAAAGCCTTTGTTTAATGAGTACTTTCTGAGAAAAAATTATGTTGAGTTTAGAAATTAAGGATATATTGAAAATTATTTCTTAAAAAGTCTTTGGAATCATTTAAATAGTCTATGTCATACATATTTTAAACTTTTATCATTGTCAAGACATTTTAAGAAACACTTTTATTATTTATCTAGACATTTACTTTCTTTTAGACCTTAGACATCAGCTGACTTTTCCAAATAGAAGTCCCAGAAATATAACCTAGTCTTAAAAAATATACTTATCCTTTTATATTTCTTTTCCTTGCGTGTTGAGAATGGCTTCACCTATCAGAATTATTTTCTTATTGGGAGAGGATTCTTTCTTTTTATTAACCATATCAGCTTGAGCTTTCAGTTTTATTAAAGGTTCCTGTGAATTTCTCAGAAGAATTTTATTGTTGTAGTTGGTAACTCACTCTGTAGAGAAATTATTTATTACTGCACCTCCTTTGTAGAAAGGTTAAGGAGCAGAGCTAAAACCCACAGCAAAGGGGTGGGAATGAGTGCAAAGAAGGTGACGAATGGAGATAGTTCCGTTGGAGGAAGGGCCGGCACGTCTGAGGTGGGGAGGAGGCGAGCTTTTATAACAGTGACTTAGTAAGTGTAGAGAAAATTGATTCAAACATTTGATCTGGGATCAAAGAATCTTTATTATGAACGGTCAAAGTTAAAAATATGAAACATACGGAAGCTGTTGCCTATGAAGTCATTGGCGTAGTCTAACTGCAGAGATGTAAAAGCCAGTTCATCGCTCTAAACAAGTACAGATTTTCTTCCTGAGCCATATGTTTTGGAGTTTTTCTCTATCCAAAAAAGAAAAAAAAAATGTAAGGGGAGGTATTACTGGTGACATGTTCTTCATTGTTGAAAATAACTGTACTGAACTCTTTCTAGTTGTGATTCATTACTGCTGATCAATTTGAAACTTTTGAACTTCATAAATATCCATAAGAATACTTTTGGGAAAGGATTTCTTTCTTTCTTTCTTTTTTTTTGAGACAGCCTCATTTTGTAGTTCAGGCTGGCCCTGAGCTTACTATGTAGCCCAGGCTAACCTCGAACTCACAGGAATCCTTCGGCCTCTTCCTCCAGAGTGCTGGGATTATAGGTGTGAACCACTATGCCTGGCATTGTGGTGTGTGGTTACTGGGGATCGAACTCAGAACCTTGTACTTTCAAGGCAGGTGCTGAAACCAATGAACTAAATCCCCTGCTCTTAGAAAGGATTTCTATTTCAAAGAAGAATATTTGCCATAAGTCTTAGTACTAAGCTGCAACTTATTACTAGGGTGTGTTCTTACACATATTAATTTAAGGAGATTAGCAGAATGCCTTGCAGATTGGGAAATGTGACCTTAATTTTCCTACATGTGAGTTAGGAAAAATAAGTGCATTCAGAGCCATGAAAGCAATGTCTATAAACCCTTTGAAATGCTCAGAAGGAGACTTCTCTGTATACTGGCATTGAGTGTCATGAATGTTATTTCCTAGGGATCCTGAGTGAATGCCATAATCTGACTGGCCTTTTCATCTGCATGATTATATCCTCATATGGGAAGGTGTCCTAAAATCCTTCCCATATAAGGGAGAAATCATTGGCTTCCTTATTTGAATACAGAGTTCTCTTTCCTTCCCACTCATATGTAGAGAAAAATGTCTTGTATTTCTAATTTGAATTTACTCACTAATGATAGTCTCATCATTCACAGTGGCCCTTTAGTAGGTGTGGTCATGATTTTTTTTTTTTTTTTTTTTACCTTGAGCCTATCAGAATTGTTCTTTTGCAAGTAAGTTCCATTAGGAAAGAAGAGAAAATTCTACCATCAGGGAAGAAATGTGGTGGTGTGGTTTGTGATGAATGAATGAGATTGACTTATTTCCCTTTCCAATTGAAACTTGATATGCTAGTTGATTAGTACATGTTGAGGAGTGGCCTTATTAGGGAGTGTTCATTAGCAGAGGTTAAGGTACGATCAAGAATGGTGGGTTCAGGGTTTGAGGTCAGAAAATCTTCCTGTGCATAAAATGAACCTTGGTTTATAACAAATCGTATTTTACATCCTTTAACATAATACAGAAGAGTAGGGAATGTGAGCATATGTAAGCTATTTTAAACTTATTGATGCCAACACTAATGGGTATTTCTATTGGAAGTATATTGACATCGTTTTAAAAGTCATTTAGCCTGAAGACTTCTTTTATGGGAGGCAATATGTATTAGTTTTCAAGTTTAGTAAAGAGTAAGCATCTTCTGGACCCCTAATCTCAAAAGTTTGATTTACTGTGAATACAGTGGGGTTCAGGAAACTTCAATTTTAATAGCACTATATTTGATTTTGGAGCAGGTGGTCTGAGGATATTATAGCATAATTCTTAAGGTTCACTGTGAGTCCTTGGTCAGGTAACCTCTACAAAAGTATTTTATCTTTGTTAACCATCTGTTTTCTTATGTATAAAATATAGGCTATAATATGCTATGCTAAATATTACTTGTGGAATTATATAAGAGTGTGATGAGATAAGTGAAAGGGTATAGCTCTGGCTTAGAGTATGTACTTAGTAAGTGGCTTCCACAAGATCTGGACAGGACACTGGCTCTGGGGAGGACCAAGGAAGCACATTCTCCACACAGAGTATTTGGACAGTTATCTGGAGAGTATCTGTGTGAGGCTGTGGAAAAGTAAACAGTTGGAGAATTGAGAGAGAACATGGGTATTTGAAGTAATTGTAAGCTGGTATTCAACTCACAGGTTTCTCTCTCTGGTTATAACATTACCTGAATATAGCAGAGCCAGAAACCAGGCAGTTGGACAACAGGCAACAGACCCAAGCACTAGAGATTCTCTATTTCTGGCACAAGGAGCATAGAAAGAGATATCTAATGTCGGAACGTAGACATCCTCTGTTTCCCATCTTCTCTCTTTTTTGATATCCCAGCTCCTGGGAGATCTTGTGGCAGCAACAATGGTTAAGGAACTGGAGCCCAGCTCTGAGGAAGGGAATCTGTCTTCTTGTTGAGCTGAGCTCCAAGGGAAAGGGGTGAGTCCCCATTGCTTTTTTTCCCTGTCTTCCTGCTGGTTGGCTTGATGCTGGAGAATGGGGCAACTAAAGCAAAGTCACAAGGAGCTGAAAAGTCCTGGAGAAATTGCAGAAAGGGAAGAGCTTTGCAAAACAATCCTTGAAGTTGTTTATGAACTTCTGGGCTCACGCCTAAGCTGCACATGCCATGATCTGATTCTAATTAGCATCCCAAACATGTTGAGTTAACAAATTAACTGAGCTGAATTAAGGAGCGCATGAGTGCCTAGGTTATAGTATGACTGTTAAGTGGGTCATATGCAGGACAGATTCAGACAGAACTGCAGAAGCTGGTAGAACCAAACACACATTAGAACTAGAGCTCACAAAGGGCGGGCTGGAACTTGTAGCTTGGACCTAATCAGCCAGTTGTCTACTAAAAACAATAACATCAAAAATTCTCTGTAGGATTTAAACAAGATCCAGAGGCTCTTAACACAATATTCAAAATGTCCAGGATACAATCCAAAATTACTCAGCATATGAAGTACCAGAACTTGCATGAGAAAAGACAATCAATAAAAACCAAGGCCAAGACAACACAGATGTTGAAATTAACTCATAAAGACTTTAAAACAGCTATTGTAAAAATGCTTTAACAAGCATGTCAGACACTGTTGAAATAAATGGAAAAGTGGAAATGTTTAGCAAAGAAATAGAAGATATGAAGAAGAACTGAATGAAAGTTGTAAAATTGAAAAACACAATAACCAAAAAAAGAAATAATATCTTGCTAGGTGTGCCCACGAGTGCAATGCAGATAACAGAGGAAATAAACCAGTATCTCAAGTTAGATAATAAAACTACCCAGTCTCAACAATAGAGAGAAAAAACCCTATTCCACGTACCAAAAAGCAAAGAATAGATCTTCAGAGACCTGTACTATATTAACAAAAATCTAGTATTCATGTCATTGTGGCCTCAAAAAGAAAACAGAAATATTATATACTGAGAAAAAAAAACATTGCAGAAATACTAATCATGAATGTAAAAAATGAGTAGAAAGATAAAGCCTAAAGATTCAGTAATTTCAGCAAACCTCAAGTGGGATAAACCCGAGGAAATGCATGCCCAAAGATATCAAAATCTAAACGCTGAAACTTAAGACAACAAAAAATCCTGAAAACATTTAAGGAAAGATAATGTGTTACCTGTGGGGGACAGTGACCCAGTTGATGGCAGATATTTCATTGAGAGCTTGGAAAAAGTGGCACAGTACATTTATAAGACAGAAAAGGAAGAACTACCTGCCCTGACTTGAATTTGCAGTAGAAATATGCTGAAGAAATGAAGGTGAAACAGAGACTATCTTATAGAAAGAAAAATGCAGGAGATTTGAAGCCAAGTGACATACTGTGATAGAATTGTTAAAGGAAGGCCTTCGTGTACAGAAGATAAGCCATTTCAGAGGGAAACTAGAACCATCAGGAATGAAGAAGAGCAACCAAAGTAGTGATATACACATGGATTGAATATGCTAGTCTTCAGTTTGTGTATTCTGAAATATGTCTGATGGGTGAAAGCAAACAGTGAGATATTGTCTAATGGGGTTTTCAGTGTGCATAGCTGTGATTGACAGAAAAAATATGTAGTAGAATGGACCTGTACTGTATTCTATTTGAACTGGAAAATACTGATCTAGGTACATTGTGAAAGGTATGTGTATTATAATATCTAACACAGTCAACAAACATCTGCCTATAAAAAATACCTAAAATGAAAATTGATACATTTGATACTAAAATCTTTCAAGAGACCCCACAGAAAGACAGGCAAGGGAAGACAGAAGGACAAAGCATACAGGTAGATCTGAATAATAAACTAAAAATATCAATAATGACATTAAGTACAAATAATCTAATCAAATCAATTAAAAGACAGGTATAGTAAGAAAAGATAGAAAAAACCCCAAAAGAATCCAACCCATGATCTGATAAATTCACTTCAGATATAATCATGTTAGTAAACTAAAGAAGCTGGTAAAAGATATAAAATAAATCAAGGGTATATATGTTAATTGAGAGAAGGCTAGAGTAGGGATATTTTTTCTTTCCTGGTACCACAGATTACACTCATGACCTTGCTCTTGCAAGGCAGGTGCTAGAACTACTGAGCTAAATCCCCGGGAAGAATTTTTTTCCTATGCAGCAGGGAAATTCTTTCTGTTTTTCTCTCTTTCTCTCTTTTTCCCTCCCTCCCTCCCTCCTCCTCTTCCTCCTCCCTCCCTCCTCCCCTCTCTTTCTTTCTTTCTTTCTTTCTTTCTTTCTTTCTTTCTTTTTCTCCCCTTCTTCCCTTCCCTTCTTCTTCTCTCTCCCTCCCTCTCTCTGTCTGTCTTTCTGTCTCTCCTTCCCTCCCTCTCTCTACTAGGGTTTGCACTTGAGACCTTAGGCTTATGAGGCAGGAACCAAAATGGAGTAGGGGGTATATTAATAGTTGACTAATTGTTGTTGTCTCAGGAAACTCGTTTCCAACAGTCCTTATAACTTATCTCATATTTTCATACCAGAGAGGAGTATTAGTGATTTATCTTTTCTGAGAATTTGGGAAATCCCATATTTCATAAAGGGTGTCTATTTTTCTCTACATCTAAAAGCTGGTTTCTAACGGTTCTTTTATATATATATATATATATATACGTATACATATATATATACGTATATATATACACGTATACATATATATACATATATATACACGTATATATACATACATATATATACACACACACACACACACACACACACACACACATATATATATATATATATATATATATATATATATATATATATATTTTTTTTTTTTTAGACAGGGTCTCGCTTTGTAGTTCAGGCTGGTCCTGAGCTCAGCCTCAAACTCACATCACAGCAGTCCTCCTGCCTCTGCCACCTGAGTGCTGGGATTACAGGGCATGAGCCACCACACCCGGCACTGTGGTATGTGGTACTGGTTGCTGCTGGGGTGAGTCTCCACGCCCAGTATGTTATGTGGTTACCGGGGATCGAACCTGGGTCCTTGCACTTGCAAGACAGGCGCCGGAACCACTGAGCTAAATCCCTGGCCCTTAATGATTCTTATAATTGATGCTCTATTTCTGTGTCTTCCTGTATATACCAAGTCCTTTTATATCAGTTCTGAAGTATGATTAGCTTTGAGCTGAAATAGCATTGTGTGTTGTAATCACCAGACAGTGGTTTACATGACAATTGAACTTAACATGTATCTATAATGCACAAAAAGTGATGACCATATATACAAACACTATGGCCTACAGGCAGTGACAATACCTACAATCTGCTCCCTTCATTTAAGAGACCACAGGCTGTAAGAACAGTCTGAAAATGATAGTTTTAGACTTGGTAGGATAAATTCTATGCAAAAAGTAATGTTCAGAGTATCACATACCTCAAAGTGTTCACGTTGTTCATCTGTGAATTGAAGTTGTCAGACATATATATCATCATCTTTGAGACATACCTGTGAGCAAGACATTTAAGATTATTTTGCCTTGAGAAGCTTACATTCTATAAAGATGGATAGATGCTAAATTATTATTATAATAAATCAGTTATAGAGAAAAGAAGGGTGGGGAGGGGATGTAGCTCAGTGGTGTTGCCACCTGTCTGGCAAGTGCAAGGTTTTGAGCTTGATCCTTAGTTCAGGAGAGAGAGAAAGAGGGGGAGAGAGAGAGAGAGAGAAAAAGAGAGAGAGAGAGGAATAGAGAGGGAAGAAGAGAGAGAGAGGGAGAGGGAGGGAGAGAGGAGAGAGAGGGCAGGAGAGAGAGAGAGACAGAGAGAGAGAGAGAGAAAGAAAGAATAAGTGAGGAAAGGGTTCAGGAGACCAGGGATGGTGTGGGCAGCCTGTGGTGTGTTAGTGTAGTCAGGAGAGTCCCTTTAAAAAATTAAGGTATGAGCCAATCTTGACAAAGGACAGGAATTAGCCAACTGAGTGTCTGGCAGATGTTAGAGACTAGAGAATATCTTATGCAAAAGTCCTGAAGGTGAGGCATGAAAGAATGTTCTTGGTTCATAAAGAAGCCAACATGGCTGCAGTAAGGAGCAAAGGGAGAGATTACGCCATGGAGCCTTGTAGGCTATCTTGAAGAGCAGGGGTATTGCTGGAAGAGTCATCATGTGATAGGAGCATGCAAACACTTGATAGTTCCATTTTCATACCTCTTTATTGTACTTTTCTCCTCTCCTTCATTCTTCTTTGAGCAAATGTATGCTTTACCTTTTCTTTTCAAGGAAACAGTGCCTAATTGGGATCCTTCCTATTTACTTAGTGATTAATGTCTCAAAGGCATTCATGTAGAGTTTTATTTTATCCCAAGTAGCACTCTCTTTTAAGTACCTGAAGATTAGTTATGATTGCAGTTGTTCTTTTAGAAACATTTTGAATCTCAGTCTGCAGAGCAGAAGATAGACAAATAGTGTAGTGAGTGTTACCCGCTGTTTCACACCAACTCTGTAAAGGAACAGAGGTCCGATTTGTCAAACACATTGGACACTGGGCCTTCCAGTCCCCACTGAGAACAGTCACTCTGTGCTTTTTTATGTATCTGATAGAGTGTTCCGGGTGAGGCCAGACCTACCAATTTTACCTGTGAGTTAGCCAAGGCACTTGGTTTTTCTTGGAATGACTTATTCACTCTAATGGAGGGAAGATTTCTGACTGTTGGACAAGACACGAGGCCAATTCTGCGATCAGGTGTGGCGACAGGTTTCTAGGAAGGGCATTGTCTGTGGCATTGATTTTGTAAAACCTGGGAGAGGAATGCTGTGGTTATTATTCCTAAAGGAAATGAGTAAGTGGAAAATGTGAAAGAGGGATTACACCATTGAGATGGTCTTTTTACTCCAGGGAATCTTCTTCACTTCTCTCCTTTGTAAAATGATTAATGGATTGATTTTATTTAAACTGGGGAAACAAATCAAACCATTAACTGTTTATATTGAAAGCAAATACATTAATAAAGGCAGTGAAGCTTTCTGTAGGCCACATGGCCTGCCCCCAGCCCATAAATGCACCTTCTGACTTTCCAACACAACGGCCAAACACTGCCTCCACACATTCTTTTCAAGACTTCTTTTTCCATTCCAAATCCACTTGGTACTTTCATTATGGTCTTGTTAAAATTGCAAGATGTCCAGAGGGATTTGCAGGATGGATTTTTCCCTTTAGTGAGGATCAGCAAAGGAGGAAGTATATAAAAGCATTTGTAGCCCATATTCCTTCAGGGAGCCATAGTAAAGAAAAATAGTGGCACTTCTATAGGAAGAAGATCTTTTAACTTGACATTGTTTTAATGGTTAGCATTTGGGCAAATGTATATTGGCCTCTTTTATTTTAGTACCTTGTAGAACATCCTGAATAGGACTATTGGGGCAGATATTATTTTATTTACATGTGGAACAAATAAATGAATGTAACTATAAATATATGTTGGTTGTCAGCTTCATGTAAGTATAGCCCTATTTTTATGATATAGGTTCTTAGAAATAGGTTCTTTTTATCTGATTTTATATCTCTCTTCTAACATCCTCTAGGTACAACTTTTTTATGGGCAACTGATACTTTTTTATTGTCCTGTATGGGTGTATGACTTTATGGAAGTCTGCTAGCCTTTTGTGCTTTCCTATATAGGAATATATATTTAAATGTAATAGTAGCCTCTGATAAGTGACAGGCACACTCACTGGCATGATCCATCTGAGTTATGTTTGCTCTCTACTTCCATTGATTGAGAGGTAAAAAGATCAGAAAGGAGTGGCCTTCAGAATGGAGAGACAGGCTCGGAATGCTAGGATGCACTAAGGCTTGCAGGTATGTGAAAAACCCATGAATTAATTTTTATAATTATTTTTCCCTTTTAGATCTTGAACTTGCCTGAGCTGATTGATGATTCCAAGTATAAAACCAACCATCTTCGCGTACAGAACAGAAAAGAACTTATTAAAATACTATCTGCACGGTAAGTGTGGATTAATATACATTTAAAAAGTAATATGTGGTGTGATAAACATTTATGTGATGCTTTGTGTTTTTCTGTTTGTGGCTTATTTAGATCAGCTTGTAAAATTCTCTTCTGTTTCCCAAAACTGAATAATGGGGAGATATTTTTAAACTATTTGTTGTTTTTGTTCAAAAACATTTGAAATCATTTAAATGTTTTATTGAGTACTGAGTCGTAAGAATAATATAAATAAGAAAGTCACAATGCCTTGAGTTGGGTTGCTTCTCTGTGGCCTGTAACTGTTTGAGTTTAGTGTGTTGTAAATAGGTAATAACAATAACAACCACAATTATATTTAACATTATTTGGTAATTTTATTATGATAAATGCTCTGTGTACATTATTCTGTTTAATCCTTATAGTTACTCTGCAAAGTAAGATCTTTTATAGAAGAAAATGAGAAAATAAGAAGGAATCTCAAGAATTTATTAGCTTTTCTGAGCTCCTTGTGTGAATTACAATGATTTATGGGTCATGTTAATAAGTCAGAATGTTTGATTTCCAAAATACTCTTTCATCTCAGATTGTGTTTTTGTAAAACATATACTACTTTTTCAAATTTATCTAAAAAATATGAAACTCTCAAACGCAATAATCTGACTCTGTCATATCAGTCTCACTTTTATTTGCTTTTAAGAATATTCTTTGTGAGGAATTAAAATTATCCACTGTGTATTATCAAGATGTAGTGCATAGCGATTGGAGATTAATTTAAAAAATCCCATGAAATTTTACTAAACATACGGAAATTGAGTAACCATTTGCTGAAAACCAATTGGTCATAGATGAAACTAAAGAAGAAATCAGGTAGTTTCTACCAATTAATTGAAAATACCAATAACAATATACCAAAATTTATGGGACATAATGAATGAAAGCAATCCTACCAGAGAAACTCATAATAATGAATACTTATGTGAGGAAAACTGAGCAAGCTAAAAAACAATCTAATGCTGAATCTCAAGGCTAAGGAAAAAGAAAAGCAAGACAAAGGCAAAGCTCATTTCATATAAGAAAGGGTCAGAGGAGGAAATAATGCAATGGAGACTAAGAAAGCCATACAAAAACTCAAAGAATTAGAGTTGGTTCTTCTAAGAATAAGCAAAATTGACAAACCCTTAACCAGCCTTATCAAAAAAGGAAATGAAAGATCCAAATCCATGCAAATGGGAATGGAAAGTGTGAAATTACAACAGATCCACCAAAATCTAGTGGATCATCATTACCTACTTGGAGAATCTGTACTCCAACAAGATGGAAAACGCAGAAGAAGTAGATTTCTAGACACATATGAATTACCAAAGTTGAACAAAGAAGATATAAAAGTTCTAAATAGTCCAATATCAATCAACAAAATTGAAAACACAGTTAAAAACCTACAAAGAATACACTCAAATGGAGGTACCTTCAGCATATCCTCATAAGTGAAATAAATAGATCACAGATGTATAAATATTGTATCTTTGGTATGAGAAAATGAAGATGTAAATGAGTTCTGGAATGCATGGAAGATATTGTGAAATAGAAAATATTCAAAGGGAAATGGAATGTAAGGGTAAATAACAAAGGATAAAACAATGAGATGATAATAAAAAAAAGGAAACAAAGCTTATGTAGCTAAGGGTGTGGGAGTTGTAGGGTGGGTAAGTGCATGGGGAAAAATGAGAATTAAGTTGTGTCATATACTGGTACAAATTCTCATTGTTGAGTGCAATCATGATGTGTATATATAATATACCAATAAAGATTTGAATTAAAAAAAAAAACCTACAAAGAAGGCCAGGTTCTGATGACTTCACTGCCAAATCCTACAAGAAATGAAGAAAAGAGCTATTGCCTCTACTGCTTGAACTCTTCAGTGAAATTAAGAGGAAAGCAATGTTTCCAAATACATTCCCGGCAGCAGGCATCACCTTGATCCTCATAGAAGAGAAAGACTCAATTGAAAATGAAAACTACATGCAAATCTCCCTGATGAATAAAATGCAAAATCCTTAATAAGATATTGGCAAACAGAATGGAAAAGACCATCAAGAAAATGATACACCTTGACCAAGTAAGATTCATCCCAGGCATGCAGGGGTGGTTCAACATATGCAAAGTAATACACTATATAAACAGAGCCAATGACAGAAAATATAGGATAATCTCAATAAATGCAGAAAAAGCATTTAATAAAATCCAACACCTACCCATCATAAAAATATTAGAAATTGGAATTCATAGCTTACATTTCAACCTCATAAAATCACTTATGAAAAACTAAAGGCCAACATCCTACTAAATGGTCAAGAACTGAACTCCTTCATGCTAAAGTCAGAAATAAGATGAAAATATCTGCGATCTCCACACCTACTCAATGTAGTTCTAGGTACATTAGACACAACAATTAGACAAGAAAAAGAAAAGGAATAAATGTAGGAAATGAAGGAATTAAATTCTCATTATTTATAGATGATATGATATTCTATAGAGAAGACCCCAAATGCTCCATGAAAAGTTTTCTAGAGTTAATAATCAAATTCAGTAGAGTAGCTGGATATAGTCAACACTCAAAATCAGTAGCTTTCTTGTATATGAAAAAAAGACTCATTGAGATAAGAACTAGAGAAACAACTCTTTTCACAATAACATCCTCCAAAAATGAAATATGTAGGAATCAGTTTAATGAAGTAAAGACTTCTATTTTGAAAACCTACAGCAGTCTGAAAAAAGAGATAAATGAGGGTATTAGAAACTAGAAAGAGATCCCTTGTCCCTGGGCAGAGAGAACCAATATAGTGAAAATGGCTATCCTTCCAAAAGTATTGTATATATTCAATGTAATCCTGATTGAAATTTCAACAGTATATTTCACGAAACTAGAAAATGCAATCACCAAATTCATTTAGAATTAGAAGAGACCTAAAATAGCAATGGCAAGTTGAGGCAACAAAGATAAGGTAAGGTGTATTACAGTCCCGAATTTGAAATGATACTACAAAGCTACTGTGATAAAAACAAAACAAAACAAAACAAAACAGTATGGTACCTGCAAAGAAACACACTTGAACAATGGAACAGATTTGAAAATGTAGAAATAGCTGCAGACCTAGTAAGTCACCTCATCTTTGACAAAAGAGCCAAACACCCTCACTTGAAGAAAGATAGCCTGTTTTTTAAAAAAAATTCAAATCTTTATTGGTACATTATGAATACACATCATCATCACATTCAACATTGAAATATGACATGACTTGATTCTCATTTTTCCCCTCCCCTCACCCTGCATAAGGTAAATACATATGCATAAGCTTTGTTTCCTTTTTTCTTTATTACTGTCACATTCTTTTTCCCCTCATTGTTTACCACTACATGCTTTCCTTTTAAATATTTTCTATTTCACAATATCAACTGTACATACTACAACTCATTTACAACTTCATTTTCTCATAAAAGATACGATATTTACACACCTGAAAGATAGCCTGTTTAATAAATGGTGCTGAAAAAAATAGGTTTCAAATTGCCAGAGATTAAAATTAGACCTGTATCTCTTAGAATGCACTAAAGTAAAATTAGGATGGGTCAAAAATATAATATTAAAATAGAAACACTAAACCTTCTAGAAGATAGACTAGGCAAAACTCTTGAAGATGTTGGCATAGGGAAAGGCTTTATGAACAAAACTTCATGTGCACATGAACTGGCACAAAAAATTGATACCTGGGATCTCATCTTATTAAAAAGCATAGCAAAAGAAGCCACCAACAGAGTGACGAGACAGCCCCACAATGTGGAAAAAATTTTTAGCTACTGTTCCAAAGACCTGCTACCTTGGATATATAAAGAATTTAAAAAAATCAGGCCTCCCAAATTTAAACACCCAGTTCAAAAATGGTAATCTGAAATGAACAGACATTCTCTCAAAGAAGTAGAGTCACCAAATAAACATATAAAAAATGTTCAACATCAAGGGTTATTTGAGAGGTACAAATGAAGACAATGCTGAGATTTCATCTCACTCCAGAAAGAATGGCTGCTATCAAGAAACTGACAATAAAAAAATGCAAGAGGTTGACTGTGGAGAAAAGGGAACCCCTGTCCATTGATGGAAGTGCAGACTGGTGCAACCATAGGGGAAAATCATTGTAGAGATTCCTCAAAAAAATAGGATTAGAAGTTACCTTTGACCTACCTATTCTCCTGCTAGATATCTTCCCAAATGAATGAAGAACATCATACCACAGCAATATATCCATTCCCATGTTTATAGCAGCACAGTTTGTAATAACCACGTCTTGGAAACAGCTCAAGTGCCCATCAACTGGTGATTGGATAAAGAAGATATTTTGTTTCTTTTATACAAAGTGGAGTATTACTCATCTCTAAAGAATGATAAATGACATTTTTAGCTGAATGGCTGCACCTTGATGTTATACTCTTCAGTGAAATAAATAGGACATACATGTAAATACAAAGTGTAAATGAGAACTCAGATGTATGAATAATAATGTGAAATAGGAAGAAAAGGTTCAAAGGGAAAGGGATGCAGTGAGAGGGGTGGAGGAAAGAAAAGAAAGGAAAAAATGAGACAAGAAGGAGAAAGAGAAATAAAGTTCTTTTAAATAGGGAGTAGTGGAGAAATACAGAGAAGGGGAATAAGATAAAGCAAGAACCAACATACATCATACTCAGATACAAAATCCCAGTGATGAATGTGATCATGATGTATATCTCAAATGTGCCAGTAAACTGAATGAATAATAAAAATAAAAATAATAAAAGAATCGTCTTTGTGTGTTTTGTGGATGTAAATGCCCATATGTGAAAGTAATAAAGAAAAAATGAAACAAAGATTATGTTTATAAGGGGTGGGAGGTGGTGGTGGGGGTGGAAAAGGGAAAAATGAGAATCAAGTCATGTCATATTCTGGTACAAACTCAATGTTGAATGCGATGATGATGTGCATTCATAATGTATCAATAAAGATTCAAATTTTTAAAAAAGGCTAACAGATGTAATATATATTACAGATCTTAAATAATGAAATTCTGCCACCACTTTTATTCCTGTTCCCTCTCTGTTTTGCAGCTCCTACCTTAAATTCTAAGTTAATATTCATTTACCTATTTGCTCTTCTGGATTTTGAACACTTCTCTGCACCTCTGCATCTCCATCATGTGCCAAATGCTTTCCACATCAATGGGGTCTCTGTGTCAGGAACTGATACCCACAGACCAGGAAAATGAGAACTAGGTGCCCCTTTCCTGGTCATTATTAAATATAACCGGATTCTACTGCAAAGCCCCAGAGCCCTCAGCGATTAACCTTTTTCTACATGAGAATTGGCCGTTTATTTCAGCTTTTTGCCTCTTTGCCTCTGAAGCATTTTTAATTCATTTAATTCATTGATAGGACTTTTCCTTTCACACCAGGGTTACCAAGTTTCAATAATAGCCAATTGTGAGGACCTTATCAAAAGCTCTTTGATAGTCTAAATAAATCATATCCACACTGTGAGAAGATCCCAAGAAAAATATAAAATCTGGGCAGATAGAAGCATCATCCTATTATTTAGTTGCCAGCACTTTGTTAGCTTCACGAACTACCACACTGAGTCATTGGTTTCCCCTGTCCTAAAACTTTTATTCCTTGCTAAATTCTGTTATAGAATTCTCCTGTGCAAAGACTTTTTGCAGGATCTGTAACAGGTTAATTTTTGGTTTTCCTCTTTGGAGTGAATTAGATAATCTGTCACCACCTTCTTTCTGCTTTTATGTACCCCAGAGCTGGCAGTCTTGGCATTTTGGAAATCCTAAAGTCATTTTGTTTCTCCCAAGACTTGAGAAAGGAGACAGAATCACACCACAAGGAAGAGACTAGGGGTCCTCTGAAGAGAGGGAACTTGACAGGAGGATCCTAGTGTCCTGTATCTTACTGCTAAATGCAGGCCAGGTGGCAGAGCGCTCTGCGCTGGGTTAAGGCCAAGCTTTCCCCTGTCCCCTCCACGGGTGAGATCTTTGGTGCTGTCTGTGATTTACAGTTCTCCAGATCTCCGTAGCTCAAGCTTCTCCTTCACCTTGGATCAAGTAGTGATGATCAGGGGAAATTAGACTATTGATTCATTCTCATTGAGTACTCCATATGTGTTTTTCTGAACAGAGTTCACTACGTTCATTCCGACAGTTCAGGGTTTGGCTTCCAGACTCCTCTGCAGCAGTGTGAAATGTATCATTTTTGTCGTATGTTTGTGTGGGTTTTTCTTTCAGTATTCAAACACTTGAGTGACTCTCCGTAAATTACAAGACTGTATCCAGTCTCCTCAGTGTGACACGCTGTATCTGCCATAATCTCACTGTACCTCTCCTGTTGGCCTTCTCTCCTCATCTGCTTCTGAAAAAAAGGCCCTGCTCTAGCCACACTCTTGTTCGGTTTCTTCAGTTCCCTCTCTGGAATGATTCCCAGAATCAGGGTTACCCTGAGCACAGTGATGTCTGCAGGGCTAGTCCTGCAGCTCTGGGAAGCCACGCCTCATGTTTCTATCTGCTTCCATGCCAGATAACAGCACCTTCAGGAGAGAAGGTGTTTTGTTTGTGTCTCTGATCCAGCCTCTCAGTTACTGAGCAAGCACCGTCAGTGTGAGTTCTCCTGGGAAGGGTGTTACTTGGGGGTCTTTGCTCCATCGCCAGCATTGTGCTGTATGTAGTTCAAGTCACAACCATTTCAGAATGTGTGGATCACTTGATGTTGGTTTCATAACAACAGAGTCACATTAGCTGCCAGCCACAAAAAGAGGCACAGAGAAAGAAAGGAGAGGAACCTGTAGAAAAACAGGCCAGAGAAATGTTATTATCATCATTCTCACTTTACAGATGAGAATTCTGAAATTTAGGGAGGTTTGTTTCAAGGTCAGGCATGTAGGGAGTAGTTAGAAATGAGATTTGAAGACCACCCCTTTCCCATGTATCATATTACTTCCCCCCAGAGTGGTACATAACCTGTGCCTGTGTCCTTGTTTGCTCATTCACTCAGTAAATCTTTATTGAGCACTTACTACATGTTAGGCAGTGTTACAGGCATTGGAAATAAAGAAATGAATGAAACAAAGTAATCTGTTGAAAAATAATTCAGAGAAGGGAATGGAAAAGTGCCAGAAGTTGGTGTGAGGCTGGTTCTCTGATTTGGGTAGATCAGGGATGTGGGACTGTCTAATGGAGGGGCATTTGAGCAGAGGCCCACCAGAAAGGAGGAGAATGTTGGCAGACACATGGGAACAGCATTTAAGGCTGAGGGCACATGATGGGGAGTTTAAGGAGCTGCATAGCAGCCAGTGCCTGGAGCTGAGTGAGCCAGGGAGGGACAAGGACAGGCCCAGGCCCAGGCCGAGTGTAGGTGGCAGGTTGATTAGGTGGCAGGTTGATTAGTTACCATAGCCTTTGTAACACAGCAGGCACATAATCTTGGGAAAGAATGTTTTTGTGTGTGATTAAATCAGTTTGCTTTCCAGAAGCTTCTTTTCTATCTAAGATGAAGAGAATTTCTTTCTCATTTTTTAAAATTGTGAATAGGTATATTTTATATATATATATATATATCATGATCATACTCAACATTGACAATTTGTACCAGTATATGACATGACTTGAATCTCATTTTTTCCCATCCTCCTACCCTCTCAACAACCCCCACCCCTGATGTACATAAGCTTTTTCACTTTTTTTTATTACCATCACAATTTTTTCTTTCTCCTTATTACTACAAAGAGAAATCTTAAAGCGAAAAGTCTACTTCAATATAGTGAATGCCTGGGATTACGTCACAGCCGACCATTTGTATCACTGAAAGTTCTAACCTGATAGTTTTAAGTATTCTAGCAACAAGGAATCAGAAAGACCTCCCTTCTTACTTTGAAAGACATGAACAACTCATAAGATTCAATGGTGTGTACTTTAATTCATTTGTTTATTACATACCTAGTGTGTACTGTATCAGGGACTATTCTATATGCTAGGAATATAAAAACAGACAAAAGTTCTTATCTCTTTGACTCTTTTATTGGGAGGTCCTAGGGACTGATCCTAGGATTGCCCTACCATTGACCTACACCCTCAGCCTGGATCTCCTTGCTCTCCTGCTTTGGGAGCTGGGATTGCGAGGCACATGCTACCATAGCCAGAGCCTGCGGACTCAGGTCAGCATAACCCTTGCAAACTTCCTACTAGCTGGAATTCCTTTTGTTGTTTCGGAATGTGCTGTCACAACACTTGTTTTGATCAGCCAAGGATGTGAGTAACTTATATTAGTTACTATGTTTTCACATAACCTTTAAAACATTTTTTTTATAAAAGTATTGCAGCTACAAGCTGTGCCTGTTAATCGTGTGTTGTCTGATTTTTTTATTTGTGTTTTTAAGTGCATACATACATGCTATAGTCTTTTCTGGTGTGGTTTGCCAACCATTTCTGTAATGAAACCATATTTTTAGTAACAGTAGCTACATTACCATGTGAGTACATCACATTTGTGTCTGTTGTCTGCTATTAAGCATTACATCATGAGCATTTTTCTTCGAAGCTCAGATATACTTTCCTCAGGCTTTATTTTTATTTTAGAAAATCTGTAAAAACATAGTCTGTGAGAATGAATTAGCAGTACAGATAACTTTAAAAATAAACTATTGGATGGACTCACTCTATTCATAAAACCTCTCTCCTCAGACACCCAGTTTGATACCTCAAAGTGAAAACCAAAGTATTTATAGATTTTTACAAAGTTGGCACTTCTAAATAGATACATAGATTTTCCCTGTGTTTCAAAGCCTTCATTCCAAGTGATTTTTCCTGAGTAATTTGAGTACTTCCACCCCTACCCACGGATGAGTGTTCATTTAAGTTTTTCAAATCAAATGTCTCTTTATGCACTGTGAGATTCACAGAGCCTTTGAAAGTGCTGATCAGGTGTGTGTATCACTCATCTCACTTGCCTATTGTTCTTGCTGAGTACAGTCTGAGGCCAATCTCCAGAGCATGAGAACATCGTCTCCGTCAGGACACTGAGGACTGCAGCTGCCTGTTCTGGTCATCAGCAACATTTCCCCAACCAGCCCTGTGAGAAGTCTTTTTTTTTTTTCAAAGACATGGAAAACTTCTCCCTTGAGATTGCCATTTTATCCACAGTGTTGCAGAAAGTCTGTTTATCCAGCTGCTAATACTGAAAACTAGATAGAGCTAAAGCATATTAAAGACCATGAGCTAGAACATGGGAGAAAAGAAATCATGGAGACTAACGTAGGGTCCAGCAAACCTCTTCTTTTCAATGCTTAAGGAGCAACAAATCCTTGAGCCTGTGCTACTGACTCAAAAGGCCAGCATTTTTGCAATAGTTGGGACCTCAAGAGAGAGAAGTCATGATGTGAGCTCAGTCAAAGAAGCGAAGGAACAGGATGATGTAGTAGTGCCTGGGGAGATATAACAGGAAGGCATGAACTGAGGAGGGAAGAAAGGAAATGAAGGAGAAAATAGAAACGCAATTCATTTTCTTCCTTTCCTCTCACTATCAACATTTATTCACCACTGCCTGAGTAATTGGTCTTGTAGATAACAGGTGAAAGGTGAAACCTGGGCTCTCTAGTTCATGGATTAACTAGGAAAATGAGGAAAGCTGTGAGTTAAATAATGTGGGAAAAGTGGGAGAGCCAGGGGCCTCATCAAAGAGGCATCTGCTTTTGGCCTGAGCAAATCAGGGAAGACTTCAGTGTGACTTTGGAAGCGTCTCGAAGAATTACAGGTGAACAATGCAAAGAAGGAAATATTGATTTAAGAGTAATTTTAGAGCGAGGACAAAATCATGAGAGTACAATGAAGAATAGTTTGGAAAGACACTGATAATAGCTTTTTAAATTTTGGAAAACTGTTACTCTTCTGAAGCAAGCGTATGTTCACGTAGTCCCAATGAAACCACTGTAAGAACTTCAACACTCTGATCCCTCATGAAGAAAAAGAACAATGTTAGGTATATTCACCTTTTCAAATACTGTAACAATCTGTTAAAGTAAATGAATTGTTAAAATTATTATTTTTGGTTTTGGATGATTGATTTTTTTCTAATGTTTTTTGATGTATAATTTAATGTGTACTTATTTTCTGAGTTTACTAAAATATTGTGAAATGAAATAGTGTCCTATTTCAAGACTTTCTATATAGAGGTTCTAAATAAAACTTTTGTCCAGTTGAATTTAGGGTTCACTGAAGACCTTCCTCTGATCAATTTCAAAATTTGACGTCCAATTGTTTTCAGTAAACTTGTGCAGAATACTAGAGTTGACCTTGAATCATTTCTTGGCTGTTGATGGAGGGACTGGTTTCAGAGGAGCCAGATTTAAATGTGAATTTTTCAGAGGCTGCCATTTTGGTACCATTAGGTAAATTTGGTTATTCCATTTCTCTTCTTCAGTTGTCCACAGCGTACTTTGTTCTCATTCCTTTACACTAAAATGATGATCCTTTGTACCTTGCTCTGCCACATTTCAAGAGCTTTGATATAAGTACACACTGCAGGAGCTTTCCCTGCCTTGTCTGTTGGAAGCGACCCTTCCACACCACTGCATCAGAGCATCTTTTGCACTCGGCTATCATCGGTCTCTTCTCTGCTTTCTCAACAAGACAGTACATTTCTGAAGACAGACACTATGTCTTTTTGATATTTATTTTTAATATCTGTTTGAGTTTCTGCCACTTAATAAATGTTCTCACAGTTAGCAAATGCTCGAATCCATGGTGGCAAACTATGCAAGGATAGGAGCAGAACTGGCCAAAGGAGTGACGAGGCCTGG